>JASTWL010000889.1:0-68424 GCA_035220575.1 Temnothorax rugatulus | reverse complement strand
AGAACATAAAGGACCCCGCACAAAAACCTATTGAAATGGGTTCTCGGCGGATTTGTCTGAAACTTTGGGAAAATGTTGTTCATGTCATCCTGATCAAAAGTTCTCATGGCAATAACTCTCTTCAAAGCAGTATTTTAGCTCCAGGAGACCTCAAAGATGGATATTATATTCACGCGATCACAGATGATTTCACCCATTCAGCTTTCGATAATGATTGTGTGTGTGTGTATGTTTGCGTGCTGCGTGCGTGTGTGTGTGTGTGTGTTGTGTGCGCGCGTGCGCGCGCGCGCGCGCGTGTATTGAATAACCCATAAAACCTAATAACCCAATGATTGATGAATAACAGTAATAACAGTATGAACCGTCGGCATTAGCGTTACCCAATGTGCACCGCAAGGAGGTTGCGCGATCGGATTTTGCACATCATTATGGCCCTGAAAAGGACCGATTTTGTCCTCAATTCAAAAATATGTCTATTATTTGAAAAAAAAAAAAAAAAAAAAAAAAAAAAAATACGAATAGTATTTAATAATACAATTTTATTCAGGAGGCAATCTGTTCGCGGCATCATGAATAACATTGACAAGCCTAGTTGAGGGATATTTGATATTTTGTTGATGTTGAGCATACCCAACATACCACAGTACACTAGCTATGTGTGCACACGTGCCTAGCGTTCGTGCACCTGACTTACACGTACAATAATAACCCTGTACGAGCTCATCCGCTGGTTCCTGATCATTATTGGGTCGGTACGCAATCCACAATTGATATTTAGTTGCATTCCGAAATCTTGAGAAAAGTTCTTACTCTTCATGAGACCAGGTTGAGGTAGCATTTGTACGTTTCTCATCATTTCGACATGAAATTCTTCTTGACCCCTCTTTGCAATTTATCCTGCACATACGATGGTGCTAAGTTGATTTGATAAATACCGACAGTGAGATCTTTTAAATACTCTAAATCTAAAATTGGGAAATCAAGAATTTGTTGTACATCTAATCGTACCCATCTTTGAGCATTACGTGTGTGCAGATTATCAACCTCGACTAGTGCCTGAACAATATTTGGTGTTTTAGCTCTCTCAAGCATCTGACGAGCCAATTCTGCATTGGCTCCTTGCATCTCAATAACTGGACGATACCTATTGATAATTGCACCAGCAATACGATAAAAATCACCGAGATTCAGAAGGTGAGGTATTGGTATAATCTGTTGAAAGAATTTGAATATCGATTTGATATGACCATTTCGAGCTTCAACAATCCATCTCGTCTTGGTAACTAATCGTGAATCATTGGCTTCTTCTGTAGTGAGTTGATTTCTCCCTTGTTGAATGACTCCAGGCATTTTCCATATAATACCCAGCCGAGCCAAGAGCTCCGTAGCATCACGATATCCTCGATCTACAATTAGAATGTCTCCATCGCGGAACCATTCTCTCATTCTTTCTGCATTTCTCTCAAATTCATTCTCCAAAATCGCCGCATCATTATTCCGAGAATCGGAAAAATAAGGACCTTGAATGTCGAGAATAAATCCATCAGTGCTACTATAAGTACGGGTTTCAGTAAATGACGGACTCTTATGATCGAAAAGACTGACGTAATGTGCGAAATTACTACTTTTGGGTATATACTATAAGTTCCATCGATCGCAGCAATTACACGAGAAATGTTTGGATTAGCATTGTACATTCATTTACGAATTCAGGTACGTGTCTTGCAATATAATTTCTCTAGTAATTGAATTAAGACCAATGTTTTGCCGGAACAAATCGTTGCATTAGAGATTGGCGAACAGTAGAAATTGCCATACTTGTTGCTTGTCTACTTGAATACTCGAAAATAAACTTGCAAAAAGTCATCAGATAAACCCTGTCGTAGCTTACATAAAAACACCAAGAGATCCTTTTCGATACGTACCTGTGACCCCCATTGCAAACTACTCTATCACAATAGTTAAAGAGTTCTAAAAATTGCTCTTTTGTCACGGGAGAGAATGATGAAAATTCAGAATCTGTGAGACTATTCTCATCAACGAATCTGCGCTTATTAACAGCGACATTGCGAAGTCCTTGCAGAAGAATCGCAGTTGTGGACCTTTAAGAACATACGGTCTGTTTACAAATCGTAAAACCACATAATAATGGCTCCAGGAAAAAACCTCTATCGTCAAGATGATGTTGACATGATCTGACATTCTCAGGAATATAAATATTGCACAAAATAAAAACATTTACTCGACAATCGGCAGAAACCTTGTTAACATTTTCAACAGAGCATATTACGCAGGTACGATTGGCAGTTTGTGTTAAAACATTAAGGTCGAAGGCAAGTGGGATCGTGTTCTATTGTGCGTATCTCATCAAGACGAGTCGATTACAATTGATGCAGAGCCTTGTTCGATCTGTTATTTCAAGAGCTGGTCTGTTAAAAGAATCACGTCTAACAATTGCGATTTCGCGGCGAGCAGCATTTTCATCCCCATCTATTAGACTCATTTGTGCCGGTCGAAAAAGCGCCATCACAGATATAACAACGTAATCTGTTTCGCCAAGCCATTCTGAATCATCGATTACTGATCGCGCTCTTTTATCAGCACAAACTAAATTCAAAACAGAACAGAAAGAAAAGAGCGTATTAATATATTATGATGAAAATAATAAAATATATTTGCGCTTTACTGCAATTATATAAAAAATACTGAAGAGAAAATGCTACAACATACAATGATAGGATAAAAAATAATTCCAGTAATGCGATGTTAGATGATTATAATCCAAGTTTATAACAAGTATTGTTAGGCCCTCGCGCAAGTCTTGCGTGAGTCTCGCTGAATATATAGGTCTTTCGTCGCGTCCTGCACTCGTCTCGAAATGTCACATTCTCAGACGCACGGCAACCTGTGTGAACGGTGTGGGGAGAATCGGCGCTACGAACGCGTCCGTAACTAGGCGGAATAAGACGAGAGCGCCCGCGAATAGCATTTTCACGACAGTAGCGCGCAATAATCGTGGAAGCGGTAAAACAGGAGCGGACTCGGCAGATATCATACATACGCTCTTTTCTTTTCTGCTTCTGTTTTGAATTTAGTTTGTGCTGATAAAAGAGCGCGATCAGTAATCGATGATTCAGAATGGCTTGGCGAAACAGATTACGTTGTTATATCTGTGATGGCGCTTTTCGACCGGCACAAATGAGTCTAATAGATGGGGATGAAAATGCTGCTCGCCGCGAAATCGCAATTGTTAGACGTGATTCTTTTAACAGACCAGCTCTTGAAATAACAGATCGAACAAGGCTCTGCATCAATTGTAATCGACTCGTTCTTGATGAGATACGCACAATAGAACACGATCCCACTTGCCTTCGACTTAATGTTTTAACACAAACTGCCAATCGTACCTGCGTAATATGCTCTGTTGAAAATGTTAACAAGGTTTCTGCCGATTGTCGAGTAAATGTTTTTATTTTGTGCAATATTTATATTCCTGAGAATGTCAGATCATGTCAACATCATCTTGACGATAGAGGTTTTTTCCTGGAGCCATTATTATGTGGTTTACGATTTGTAAACAGACCGTATGTTCTTAAAGGTCCACAACTTGCGATTCTTCTGCAAGGACTTCGCAATGTCGCTGTTAATAAGCGCAGATTCGTTGATGAGAATAGTCTCACAGATTCTGAATTTTCATCATTCTCTCCCGTGACAAAAGAGCAATTTTTAGAACTCTTTAACTATTGTGATAGAGTAGTTTGCAATGGGGGTCACAGGTACGTATCGAAAAAGGATCTCTTGGTGTTTTTATGTAAGCTACGACAGGGTTTATCTGATGACTTTTTGCAAGTTATTTTCGAGTATTCAAGTAGACAAGCAACAAGTATGGCAATTTCTACTGTTCGCCAATCTCTAATGCAACGATTTGTTCCGGAAAACATTGGTCTTAATTCAATTACTAGAGAAAATTATATTGCAAGACACGTACCTGAATTCGTAATGAATTGTACAATGCTAATCCAAACATTTCTCGTGTAATTGCTGCGATCGATGGAACTTATAGTTATATACCCAAAAGTAGTAATTTTCGCACATTACGTCAGTCTTTTTCGATTCATAAGAGTCGTCATTTACTGAAACCCGTACTTATAGTAGCACTTGATGGATTTATTCTCGACATTCAAGGTCCTTATTTTTCCGATTCTCGGAATAATGATGCGGCGATTTTGGAGAATGAATTTGAGAGAAATGCAGAAAGAATGAGAGAATGGTTCCGCGATGGAGACATTCTAATTGTAGATCGAGGATATCGTGATGCTACGGAGCTCTTGGCTCGGCTGGGTATTATATGGAAAATGCCTGGAGTCATTCAACAAGGGAGAAATCAACTCACTACAGAAGAAGCCAATGATTCACGATTAGTTACCAAGACGAGATGGATTGTTGAAGCTCGAAATGGTCATATCAAATCGATATTCAAATTCTTTCAACAGATTATACCAATACCTCACCTTCTGAATCTCGGTGATTTTTATCGTATTGCTGGTGCAATTATCAATAGGTATCGTCCAGTTATTGAGATGCAAGGAGCCAATGCAGAATTGGCTCGTCAGATGCTTGAGAGAGCTAAAACACCAAATATTGTTCAGGCACTAGTCGAGGTTGATAATCTGCACACACGTAATGCTCAAAGATGGGTACGATTAGATGTACAACAAATTCTTGATTTCCCAATTTTAGATTTAGAGTATTTAAAAGATCTCACTGTCGGTATTTATCAAATCAACTTAGCACCATCGTATGTGCAGGATAAATTGCAAAGAGAGGGTCAAGAAGAATTTCATGTCGAAATGATGAGAAACGTACAAAGGCTACCTCAACCTGGTCTCATGAGAGTAAGAATTTTCTCAAGATTTCGGAATGCAACTAAATATCAATTGTGGATTGCGTACCGACCCAATAATGATCAGGAACCAGCGGATGAGCTCGTACAGGGTTATTATTGTACGTGTAAGTCAGGTGCACGAACGCTAGGCACGTGTGCACACATAGCTAGTGTACTGTGGTATGTTGGGTATGCTCAACATCAACAAAATATCAAATATCCCTCAACTAGGCTTGTCAATGTTATTCATGATGCCGCGAACAGATTGCCTCCTGAATAAAATTGTATTATTAAATACTATTCGTATTTTTTTTTTTTTTTTTTTTTTTTTTTTTTTTCAAATAATAGACATATTTTTGAATTGAGGACAAAATCGGTCCTTGTCAGGGCCATAATGATGTGCAAAATCCGATCGCGCAACCTCCTTGCGGTGCACATTGGGTAACGCTAATGCCGACGGTTCATACTGTTATTACTGTTATTCATCAATTCATTGGGTTATTAGGTTTTATGGGTTATTCAATACACGCGCGCGCGCGCGCACGCGCGCACACACACACACACACACACACGCACACACGCACGCACACACACACACACACACACACAATCATTATTCTGAAAGCTGAATGAAATCATCTGTGATCGCGTGATAAAATATCCATCTTTGAGGTCTCCTGGAGCTAAAATACTGCTTTGAAGAGAGTTATTGCCATGAGAACTTTTGATCAGGATGACATGAACAACATTTTCCCAAAGTTTCAGACAAATCGCCGAGAACCCATTTCCATAGGTTTTTGTGCGGGGTCCTTTGAATATACAAACTGCTGAAAAAATAAAAAGTGAAAAGCAACGACAAAATTGCTCAATTACGAGAAACAGAAATAGAAAAATTCGGAATCACATTCAAAATAAATTACCAAATGATATTTACGATGATAGGCAGTAAGATAGCTTAAGCTGTAACCGACACGCCTTTATCACGTTCATATTTATTTGCGGTTCCAAACCATTTCAAATGAACAACTTAACAAGAATTAGTAAAAGTCTAACAAAGAAGTAGCATTCAAATTGGGGAAGTCACCTTTGCATGGACTAATCATTCATGGAATGAATGGAATATATTACATATTGCCTATAATTTATCTTACAAAAAGTAGTCAACAACGTCAGAAACACGCATTCAAAAAGAAGAAACAAAAATAAGAATTCGAAACGCTTTTTATAATAAACTTAGACAGTGAGTAGATATCGTTAAACAAGGTTTCGGATCATCTAATGACGAAAATACTTCTCGACAATTTTTTTGCTGATTCAAAAATCACAATAGAAATAACTAGAGTTGACGAGAAATTGATTAGAAGATTTTTTACGATATTATAAACGATCAATTGTGGTAAAGAAGTAAATTCGGAAAATTTTGGTTTTTATGCGTACAAGACAGCCGAAATATTTATTGAAAAATATTCTTTATACATACTTCATGTCAGTTATTGCTCATAAAATTTATAAAAAGAAATTATAGAAAATACACACACACACACACACACACACACACACACACACACACACGCGCGCACACACGCACGCACGCATATATATATATATATATATATATATATATATATATATAGTATTTGGAACATTATTGTGATGTTTCGACAGTCTTCCAAAATTTTCACCTAATCAAATTGTACATTCTTATGGATATATGCTTTTATTGTCATCGTAATCGCAGCTAATCGCACTTGGAATAGATTGAGTACGGCAAGCAATAATGTAATCTTGAAATATAAATCAATTTTAGATTGTAGGAAAGTGTAGATAAATAATTAGGTTTACACAAAGATGAAATTTTATGTAGCTTTCTTGATTTTACGACATTATTTTTTTTGGCGTATAAATATTCCAATTAGAAACGGAACAAATAAGTTTTTATGAAGTTTTTGTATGAAACTTTGAATTCTACAAAAGAACTTACAGCAAAGTATCTGCAAAACTTGTGAGAACATATCGAATGAGACGTAAGAATTGCATGTGTTATAAGAGATAATTTATTTGAGTGATCTACAAGACATATACTTTTATTTAGATATATAAAAGTAACAAATTACACTCGATTACATGACTTTAGACATTTCTCTTCAAATATATATGTTTATTATCCTTCTCTACATACTTTTATAAAATCGAATTTTTTCCGCCTTGGCTCCACTGTGCGGCGCCTCCACGCCGCAACGCCCGGCAGGTAAGCCTCCTCGCCGTCCTCTTCTCCTTGCCCTCACCTGACTGCCTCTTGCTTCGTATCTTGCTCTTCCTCCCCGCTCCTCCGTCTCCTCTTCCCAAAAACCCTCCCTCATCCTAACCTCTCTTTTCAGTCTTCTCTTCTCCTGCCGCTTTCCGGCCCTTCTCTTCACTTTCACCTTCACCTTCACCCACTCCGCTTCTCAACTTCCTTCACACCCTCCTTTCCTCCTCCGCCGTTCCTCTCACCCACAGCACCCGTTTTCAGCACCCAAAACTGCTCTTACTCCTATCCACCTATTCCCCCACCGAGGGCTACCTCATACTGATTAATAAATTATAGATTTTAATGCATTTATGCAGCCCTACATCACTCTTACAAAAAAATACTGTTGAATTATTTGACTATTAGCGAAAAAACTATTATAAACTATTGGTGAGACCGATGGTGTTTAATAGATAGATAGATAATGGTACTTTATTTACCCCAAAGGGGTTTTAAAGGGCGTTTTTAGGGACGTACCCAACTCTGTACAATCTCCTTCCAACACATCATCTTATCCACACATATGGCGTTTTGAAAGGACATACCCAACCCTTTACAAACTTAAACCCGACTTGACCCGTCCTGGCCATAGAGACCTCACATCTCATTTCCCTTCCCTTCGTCTTCCATCCGGCACCCTTCTGTCCATCTCCTTCAGCTTCCCTCAATTCCGCACCCTCTGACTCCCTCTTTTCTGCCGCTGCTCTTCCCTTCTCTTTCCGGCTCTCTCCCTCCTCGTGTTCGATGCTTTCCATTTTCTTATTCTACCTTCACTCTGAAAAATAACTGTATTAGTCCTACTATCTTATTTCCTTCTCCTCCTTCCCTTCTTCTCCCTTAATACTTCTCTCTCTATCACTCTTCTTCTCTCCCTTCTATCAAACATTCCTCTTACTCTCCCTTCTTCCTGTCGTCTTCGTCTTCATCCGTATCCAATTACAGACTCTCCTCCATCCTTCTCGTTATCTCGTCCTCCGCGGTCCTCCTTGATCTCCTGCCTTCCTCCTCTCTCCTTTCTTTTCTCCTTTCTTTCTCCTCTCTTTCTCTCCGACTTACCCCTACTCTCTTCACTGTCATCCCTCTTCCTTTTCCATTCTCCTCCCTCTTTCTTGTCTCATTTCCTCTATCGCTTTCATCCATACCTTTCCCTCTCCTTTCTCTCCCAGTAGTCTCTCCACCACGTCCTGCCACCCCTCTCCGTCCCACTTCTCCCATCTCGTACACTCTTTCATATGTGTTCCCATGTTTCCTCTTCCCTCCCACACATTCTACACCTTCTGTTCTCCTCTCTTTCCCAATATAGACCTTCCTTAACTTCATTACCGAGTCAGAGATGCCAATGGTGCTGTTTTGCCCGCTGCCTGCGCGCCCGGTGGGGGACATGCACACAGCTGCGGAGCCGTGTACGTGTGCGCTGAGCGCTCGGCGGCGGCTCGGCTAGCTTCGGGCGGGTAAAAGAGCGCAGACATACACTCGGATGTCTCGTTCTTCCCCGAGTTGTAGCATAGCCATAGCCGGTTCATCGAAAGTCGTATGCGCGTCGGCTGACTTGGCTTGTCTATTATGTCTCGCGTATCCCTTCGGATGTTGATTTATGAATAAAATATATATTATGACGTTACAGATGATAATAAAATATCTCTTCCCACACTAGGCGCGAGACACTATCGTGTGTCTCTTAATTATTTAAAAATTATTTAAAAATTTCCACTCTTGGTCAATATGTATGCTTTTTTCTAAAAAAATCTTGTTATTAATGTAGAAAGGTGACTTTTGTTTGTAATTCTTACATTTTTTAAATAAAAATATATTCACTGTACATCATCAGCACACTACGTAATTTATATTTTCTCTTTACCATATACGATTATATATTTTTAATCGATTTATTTTAATAAATATCTGTACATATTGTTGGAATACATTTGCTGACTTAATATGACTCATGAAAATGTAAAATTAAACGATGACTCAGTCTTTATTTTATATTTGCGGTTTATTATTAGTAATAAATTAATAAAGAAATGGAAAGTTTTAAAATATTTATTTTCCTTACAATTATTTGATTTTTATTATATGTGCAATATTAATGTCAACAAATCGTATATTGGTCACCGCTTCTACATGACGATCAATATGAAAGATTTTTATTCTCGTAATCTTGCACTTTTTATTATCAAATTTTTCAATATGTTATCAGCAATCTTTATAATCTATAAATGCCGAGATGGGCTCCCACGGCACCGCCACGAAGCCCTCCCCCGCTACCAAACGGCGAATTGGGGGGGGGGGGGCGTGGCGATGGATTGCAGTAGATGGCAGTCGAACCGCGCGTGTCCACCGCCCAGTTTGAGTGGTTGGGCGGCACTCTGTACGGCTCAACTACCACCCCTAACCCACAACCACGTTCGGCCACGGTGTGCACAAAGAGATCTTGCGCTGCCCGAGCGTGGTTGACGTTTGCTTGAAGTATGGAGGTCGTATCTGCCATTTAATTTGCCTGTTGTACGACCTCCACTTCCATGGCGTCGGCGTCATTATTTGACGTCGTGCCTTCCGCGTTTTCTCCGCCCTTATCCCCCCCCCCCCCCATTCTAGGGTATTGGCGGCCTCCTTCTGCTTCTTACTCGCTTGGTATAACGGAAGCGCAATACGCACACTCTCGTTGGATATGATGGCCGGGGGCTTTTTTCCCCAACACCCGTATTTCTGGCACGAGAGTCCGTCTTCGTCACCGTAGTTGCCTTCGTCTTCTTCACCTGACTGGCACTCGGTTTCGCGGCCTGACTTTGATTCGCCAGGTTTTTCCCTTCTCTGGCGTTGGCCAGGGCCTTGGGTTTCCTCTTTTTGTTGGCCGGCCTGCAGGCTTTGCTGCCTGCCCTGTGGCCGGCCGGGAGACCCTTGTCCGCGCATACCGGGCATCTTGGCGTGGCTGCGCACTCTTGCGCGCGGTGTCCGGCCTCGCCGCACTTGTGGCAACGATTGCTACGGTCAACCTCGCTCGTGCAGGTGGCGCGCACGTGCCCCCCCCCCCCCTCCAGGCATCGGAAGCACTGGAGAAGTCTTTGCTCCAGCAGTTGAACTGGCGCTCAGCCACCCCACGAGCAGTCGACCCTTACTCGCGATCTGGTTTTCCGCGGCCACCGGGCACTTAACCCAGACCGATCTAAGGCCATTCGGTGCCCTTCTGGCCTGCCCTACCTGTACCTGTGCGAGGGGGCATTTGCCTGTGTCGGCCACCACCCTCGCCAGTTCCTCACGTAATGGAGTCGTCAAGATCTCCAATTCTTAGCTCGGCCGTCTTTACAGGCCTGGCGATCTTGATGACCTCCCTTCCCGCAAATATTTGGCTCATCTTTGCGGCAAGGGCGTCTGCCTTAGCGGCCCTGTCTTCTTCAGGGATCTCTAGTAAGAGGGCCCCGGTTACCGCCCTCTTCATCTTGATTCCTCCAGTCATGCCCACATCTGCCAGGTTATTTTCTGACGTGCCTCACGCATCACCGCCTCGTATTCGCCCTCCGGGCATGTCACTGTAACAGCGGCGGTGCGTGGTTCCCTCCTCTTCTTCTCTGTGGGCTTGGCTCCTTTACCCCTAGTGTTTGGGAGAGAGACTTTGGCCGGCAAACCCTCTCTACCTGTGTGTATGTGTGAATGTGACTACATGTCTTAGAGATATCAGGGAGGTTTCGTACTCAGTTAAGACTTAAGGTATTAATAATATACAAAATATAGGAAATTTTCTGTTTTCACTGACAAACATCTGACATAATTAATGTAAAATGGATGACGGTTCTTGTTCGATATGTTGATCGCGAAACTTTAGATATTCGGTCACAATTAGTAAAGTTAATTGATATTCAAAAAACGTTGTGTTAATTGATATTGATGCAAAAGATTGTAGTAGAAAAGTTATTCAATGCATTTGAAACTGAAATGCATAAACTTTAGATTCCATTTTTAAATATTATTGCTCTATCATGCGACAATGCGTCTGTCATGACAGGAAAATATTTATCTTTTAAAACAAAACTTGAATGCAAAAAATTATTAACATTTTCATGTCCTTGCCATTGTTCTGCATTAGCTGCGCACGCTGCGTGCTTTAAAATGCCTGATATCTGCGAAGAATTTCTGAGAAAAATTGCAAGTTATATTAACAGTAGTCCAAAGCGTTCAGCTATTTTCAATGAATTTTGCGAATGTTTTCAAGATACAAATCACAAAATTTTGAAGTTATACGAAACTCGCTGGCTTTCGCGTTATTCATGTATTGACAGAGTTCTTGAGTCGTGGGATACACTAAGAAATTTCCTTACTGAAATGGTCGTGGTTGAATAAGCAAAGGGGTCTGGGGAATATTTATTGTCTTTGATGGAAAATGTAGATACAAAAACGTACTTTCTATTTCTAAAATATGTTTTAAATTTTTTAAATTTATTTAATGCCTTTTTCCAAGCTTATAAAACAAGGATTCATTTACTACAATCTAGATCCGTTAATTTCCTCGTGCAAATCTTTCAAAACTTTTTAAGGCCAGAATTATTAAGAGATATGCTTGATACAAATGTATCATTTTATGAAATAGAGAACCATCTTGCTAATATAACTTTGAGAACAGAATGCGAAGAATATCTTTGTCATTTAGTGGAGGAAGGACATGCAGATGTTACAACTATTATTAGACAAAATTGTTTGCAGTTTTACATCACTGCTGCCGAGGAAATTAGAAAGAGATTACCTGTTAATAACATATTTTTGTATAAATTAGAAGTTTTCCAACTATGGGCGCTACTACTTTTATATCGGTATTCTACCTTATTCTAACTTACAATAGAGGTAGGCATGGGTGGAGTCGGGAGGAATGAAGGGAGAGACATACTGGAGAAGGTGAAGGAGGCGTAAAGGAATGTAGAAATGGCCGAAAGAAGAGAGAGAAGGAACAGCATAATCTTGAAGGAGGCGAAGATAAGAGGCGAAAAGGAAAGGAGGGAAAAAACGGAGAAAATGAAAAAAAAATTAAACAAAATGAATGCAGGCATAGAAGAGATGAAAGAGGTAGGATACGGAAGTAACAGAATGGTAATGATTAGATGCAAAAGCTGGGAGGATAAAAAGGAAATAATGAGAAAAAGAAAGGAGCTAGGCAAGAAATACGAAGTGTTCCTGGATGATGATCTCACAAAGGCAGAAAGGCAAGTACAAAAAGAAATAAGGAGAGTTGCCAAGGAAGAAAGAGAGAAAGGAAAGAAAGTAACAATTGGATATCAAAGAATATGGGTAGGTGACAAGGAATGGAAATGGAATGAAAATAAAGGGAAGCTGGAGGAAAAGAACAATCTGCGAAAGTTAGAAAGTTATAAAGTTATAAAGAAAAGAAAGGCAGATACGGGAGACGGAGAGACCAGAGAATAGAACAGACGAGTCGCAGGAAAGCAGGAAAATACGGAGGAACGCTGGGTGTCAACGAGGTTGGCAGCCATGCGGGGCGAGGCGCGAGCGCGGAAGGCATAAAGTTGGAACCCTTGAGGGACGTTGGCACAATGAGATGGCGGGGCGAGGAGTCGAGACGGCGCTGGGTGTCAGCGAGGTTGGCACCCGTGAGGGACCACAATCGATCGAGAACGACGGGTCGATCAAAGAGGAGGAAAGCTCAGTGACACGTGGACCGAATTTGAGGCGGAAGGTGAAGACGGAGAGAAGGTAAAAGCAGCGAGTAAAGGGAAGAGAGAAACGAGGAAGTAGAAGAAAGGAAGGGAAGAAATAGGTGGAGGTAAAGAAGTGGAAAAGTAAATAAAGGAGAGGGAAGTGAGAGACAAGAAAGGAGGAAGGCAGGTGGCACGTATCGCACGTGCACATTTTGAGTTTAAGAGAGAAAGATAGAAAGAAGGATAGAGGATAAGATCTGATAAAATTTGCTTGTAGGAAGAAAAGAAAGGAAAAGGGCGGAAAAGCGGATTGAGGCAAGGCTAGAGAACAGAGGAAGGTAATAGGAGAAGCGACGAGAGCGCACTCGAACACAGATTGGCGGACTTGGGGGGAGACGTATGCAAGCGAACGCAGTGGGCGCTAAACAGAAGGAATAAACAGTAACATAAGGATTTTTGTTTACAGATATCGCAAGGAGGAGAAAAGAAGGAAAGGATGGACGGAAAAATGAAGTGCAAAGGTACGATAATAATTGACAAGGAGGCGATAGAGACGATAGTGGAAGGACGAACAGCGAAAATGATGAAGGACGTTAAGGAGGAGATAAAAGAACTGAAAGAAGAAGTAGAGAGGTTGAAAAGAAAGGTATACAGGATGGAGCAAAGTACAGGTAAAAGGAAGAGGGTCGAGAGTGAGGAAAGAAGAGATAAGGTATGTAAGAAAATGGTGGTCCAAGGACTATGAAGGACATGATGATGAAAAAAGAAGGAAGAATGTAGTAATTAGGATTGAGAAGGAGAGATGGGGAGGAAATGATTCGAATTGGTGTAAAGTGAAGCAACTGTTTACAGAAGGGCTGAAAGTGAAGGCGGAGGTGAAGGAGGTAAACATGATAGGACAGAGAGGACAATGGAAACATTATTGGTAAAGATGGGAAGTGAAGATGATAAATAAAAGGTACTGGAAGCAAGGAGGAAAGAGAAAAACAGAATGATGGTGAAGATAGACGAAGACAAGTCGGTGGAGAAAAGGATCAGAGAAGGAAAAGAGAGGGAAAATAGAAAGAAAAGGAGAGAAGAGGAAAGTGAGGGAACAGGGAGGACGGCGGAGGACGAGATCGCGGAAAAGATGGAAGAAAAACTACTGATGGACACGGACGAGGACGAAACAGATAAAGAGAAAAAGAATTAGGAAAAGTATAAAGAAAGTATTTTGTCTTGTGCCGTTATGTTTATTTTTAGGTGTAGGTAGATAGGTATGGAAGGAGGGAGGGACAAAAAGAATGGAAAGAATTAGAAGCAAGGAGAAAAGAAGGAGGCAGAGGATGGGACCGCGGAGAAGATGGAGGAAAAACTTTTGATGAACACGGACGAGGACGAAGCGGAACAGAGCGAGGGACCGGAGGGAAAGCACTGGAAGGGGTAGGGAGGGTAATAGTAATGGTGTAAAGTCGCCCAAAGGCCAGGTTTCGAATAGAATTATGTAAAGGGTTGAGTACGTCCCTTTAAAACGCCATGTAAATGTATGTAAATAATGGGTTACGGGTATATGTTTGTGTACAGGGTTGGGTACGTCCCTTCAAAATGTCCTTTAAGGCCCCTTGGGGCAAATAAAGTACCTTATCTAATCTAAATCTAATCTAGTAACTAATAAGTTAAATTGATATTTATTTATACGTATATATATTTACCTTTGCTCATTCTTTTGGCAGCTTTTGAGGACTACAGCCTGCACAATTGAGAGCTGATGTTACTTCCAACCATAATTCGTCCTATAAAAAAATATGCATATATTTACTTATAATTTTTATTTACAACTTATTATTTCTATTATTTTACGTTTTACGTTTAAAAAAATAATATTTATGTCATAATAAAATAATTTATAAAATCACTTATTATTCTTTTTTTATTTTTGCGGTTATATCGTAGTCTACCTCTTCCAAAATCGGGAGACCGCATAAAATTAATTAGTATTTGTTTCTGTTTCTCCGTCACATTCTATACTTTTTATTTTAGATACGTAGTCTGTTTTCTCTCACATTATCACATTATCACATTAGCAAATCTAGTGATTTCGTACAGAATCGCACGAACAAACTTACGCGAGATGAAAGTGCGAAAAGTGAACGATCTCACTTAAATTACAGAATCGGTCCCCCTGGCTAGGCAATAGTCTACATCGCCGTCTTCCCAACGGAGGCCGTGATGGTTCGCCAGCCAGCTGGTCCTTGCTTTCTCGGCGCTCGTGAGCAAGTTCCACTTCATCGGCGCGCGAAACACGTGATGCGCGAGTTCGCGCGTCTCGCTTCGGAGCACGGCCACCTCCTTCGCGACGAATCTATCGCCCACCACGAATCCCTGCAGGTCGACGAAGATCGTCGTCGTCGTTGCTGCTGCGGCCATTAAGTCGGCGTGTGTTGGAAAAATTATATTCAAATTCACACCGCTCGTTCCTAACGGGATCTGAGAAACGATCGAAGGATCCCCATATTTATATATCTCCCGTTTCCGGGGTGTGGTATCCCACAATCGCATTTTCCGCTAGATAATTTTGCGCACCACATTGGTCAGCGGACCGTACTCGATCGTGAACGATGAAACAAAAGGCGGTGGTTTTCGGCGGAACATTTTCCTTGCATTCGAATTCGATGCGCACGTCCACGGTGGCGCTCTTCACCACTTTGTTTTGGCGGGAACAATCGATCACCACGAACGGAGCTACCCGCGCGAATTCGCGCGGGGAGAAGAGCGCGTCGTCGCGACTGTCCCCGTAGTACGCTCCTCGAAATTTCGCGTACATTTCGTACAGCACGGCGAACTTATCGTTTTCGAAATCCGCGTTAACGTCGTCGTAGGGATAGAATTCCGAGTTGAGATACAATTTCACGTTGGCGAGCGCGCAATGATCGAACCTCGATGCGTGCTCCGTGAATTCGTTTCGCCGTCCGGTCTGCAGCGCGAATATGATGTATCACGGCTTCTCCAACTGCGGCGCGGCTTTCACGGCCCACGAATGCTTGGTCGTGCTCTGCAGCAGGGGAAATTCGTACAGGTCCCAAGAGTGAAAGCCCGCGCTCAGAAATCGTCCGCTCTCCAACGTTCGCAATAGCGACAATTTAGTCACGTCGTTTAACGCCACGTGCGGCATACGCCATTGCACCTTCAGTAGCGTAATTTTAGGATGCTTGGCTGGATCTCTCGGCACGGTTTTTTACGGATCTACGACGCAGTTGACGTCGTTACGAGCGCGTATCAGGATAAGCTCGTGTCGCGCGTTTATCACTACGCGTTTATAGTTCTCGCAGAAACCCAATAGAATATTCAAAGGTACGCAAAAGTTGAATTGATACGTTGTTCAGATTCGATTCGTTCGTCGGAAACTCCATTCGGCGTTCTGCAGTCTCCTGGCTCGTTCGGCGGTCAGCGATACGTAGTTCTTTATCGTGCTGGTTATTCCGACGTTTCTACACCGGTCGATCTCCACGCCGTCGAGTTCGTACCGAATTTCGTCGAACATAAACGCGACGCAGTTGTTAACCAATTTCGCGTATTGCCTTTGATCATCCCTCCCTTCCGACGTCGTCGCGCCGTCGTCATAGAGTCGTCCCTCGACGTACAGAAAACTGTCGCACGGCAACGTATACAGATCCTGCTGCTGTATGGGTATTCATATCTTGTCGTTGTGCCCGAACGTCGTGTTGACGTACGAGTTATACGTGTGAGTCTCGATTTCGACGATGCGCTCGTCGAAGATCGGCTCACCGCCGATACTCAGGATGTCGACCATGGTCTTTCCTTTCGATATAGGAACGGTGCGGCGGCGACGCGTTTCTCACGGCGAGACCCAGCGATCGTAGGAATTTGACGTTGGCGCTGCTGAGAGTACGGCTCTCCTTCCTCCTCCTCCACCTCTTCTCTTCCCTTCTCTTCCGATCTCGTCGTAGACCGGGCTAGCTCGCTCGTTCGTGCAATACGCGCTCGATCTGTTCAGAACGAGCATCCCTCTCGCTTTCTCTCTTCAGGTCGCGGAGATACGCGCGCACACAAACACACTAACTGCGGCGACGAGGTACGTGCAGTCTAATCGTTATCTCCTCGCCGCGAAAGTCGATAAACCGATTGTTCTGATCCACGACTCGCACCGTGATATCGGTGACGTTTCGCGCGAAGATCGGGAGGTAAATGATCTGCGTCGGAGTCTCCGACAGTTTATATCCCGATGGCACTTTCGGCGCGAATTCGTGGATGGCGTGCACCGAGCGTCCGTTGCTGTACGCTCTCGTGGTGATGCTGCATTCGATGCGAATTACGTTCACGCTCATGACGTCAACGGGTCTGTCGGAAACGTACCATTTGTTCGGTTTTAGGATCGCTCGAGAAACTCAAAATAGAACCGATGCTGTTCGGTTTTGCAAAATTCACTCTGTAGGCGCACTTTATCTCGCTTCTCATGGTATTCTCGTTGGCGCGAAGAGCGAGTATCGTTCTATCGCCGTCGTCGTCGTCGTCATCCTCGTATATGTGATAACCGTCGTCGTCATCGTCGTCATCGTCGTCATATTTGTCCGTTCGATTTTTTTCTTTTACCCACCCAGCGCCATCGGTCTGCAGTTTTCCTCCTTTCTCTTTCATTTTTTCTCTCTCACGGGCGCGACGTTTGCGATGAAGAAGAGCGGCGCGCAGATATCTGCTCACGGCTCGCAGCTCATATGACTCTTCCGGAACGACGATCTTCCGGTCGTCCTGGCCGAAGTAGAATTGATTGTTCGCGGACGTAACGTTCTGTATCGAGTTGTACGTCTCAAAAGTCGTCAAACCCAGCTCGTACTCGCCGTCGCTCAGATCCGAAGCGGGAAAGTGACTCGCCGTGAGAACGCTGTTGGTTCCGGTTAACGTGAGCGTTAGCGACATCGCGGGAGAACGTCGATCGTCCACCACTTCCCCAATCAATCTCGCGAAGAAATCACAGGCACAGCGCTCCGCAGATTCTCTGGTCGAACGTCTGAAACGCTCGAAGATTGTACGTCACGATCGCGCCACCGCCACCGCGCTTTCGCCGCCACCGTCTCCGAGATATCGCGCGAGATCCCTCGGCGGACGGAGATTTCCGAACGCGTCAAAGATCGCTGCGTTTCCTTTCTTCGCGTAAGCGACCCAATGCGTGCCCGGACCCGCCGCGTTGTCGAGATTCACGATGCCGCACTCCACGTATCGCGCCCTCGTCGGCAGAGCGTCGCGCATGAACACCCCACGGAAAAACGGTATGCGTAGGCGACGCGCCGATCGATCGAGCTGCTCGTTCGTCGTGACGCCGTACGGCGGCAGATCCGACGTCGCCGCTAACGTCGCCTTCTTCCGCGAAATTTTTTTTTCGACGATTTTCCTCGCACCACCTCCGCGCTTCTTATACGGCGCGAGGTACAAGCCGCGACCCTCCATCGCGCGATTGTGTTGCTGCAGTTCTTCGAGCTGTCGTTGCGCCGCTTTGCCGGCGCTCACCGCTTTGGCCACGCCAGCCGCGCCACCGATCAAAGAACCGAGCGCACCCAACATCGGTAGAAAAGGCAAGAAGCCGCCGCGTTTCGCTGTCGGAAGTATCCTCTGTCTCTTCCTCCTCGATCCCGTTCCTTTCCTCTTCTTCTTTTTCCGTTTTTCCATACCCATGCCCAGTTTCGTCTTCGCCTTCATAGCCGCCCATACGACCGCCGCGGCGAGTCTCTCACCGACCGTCGAGTCCTTCGCGGTGACGCGCTCGCGCGCCCTCTCGGCGAGCAATCGATCGGCGACGTGTCGTTCGGCGAGCTCGCCGATTCGCGAGTACGCGACGTCGTGTTCTCGACACGCCGCGTCCAACGGATTAATGCCTTTTTCGGCGCGCGCTAGTCTCTTCGCTAGACGTGTACCGGGTTCGCGGAACTGATAGCCGGATATATGCAGCTCGAAGGGAAGAGCGTTTATCGCGCGATCGAGTAGACTGGAGCCGCACACGCGGCGCATTCGGTCGCGGTTGCGGGAGAGTTTTTTCTCTTCTTATTGTAAGAAGTCGATGACTCATCGCTCAGGATGAGCGCGCGATTGCACTCGTAGCAGTCCTTGACGAGCGGCGGTGGACCGTCTATGTGCGTTCGCTGCCACGGACGATTGTAATGTTCCAAACACGCTCGATATCTCTGCACCTCGGGATCCGCTTTTATATGTTTCTGCAATCGGTTCCACAGCAGTTGCACGTATTTCTCAAAATTACGCAGCAGAACGATCTTCGGAACGAATTTTAGCTCCTCGGCGGTTAGATTGAGAATATCGCGCCTGTCTGTCAGTACGACGGGAAACATCTCGATCACCGATGCACGCGAACGACTCGTGTTGCTTTTTAGATCAATTTGTACGGATACGGCGACACGCTCGCGCTACTAATACTTGCGCGCGAGACGTTTGCGCACGCGCAACGAAACGACGTCCGTGATCCCCTCCCCGGCGATAGGGGGGGCTCATCGCGAACGAATCGAGCGAGCGCGCTTGTGGAAAAGAAAGAGAGAGAGAGCGAGATAGAGAGAGTAAAAAATGCGATTCGTGCGACAGTCGGTGACGATAGGAGTCTCGAATTTGGATCGCAAAACGTTGGCGAGGTCGGGCGCGACCGAGAGAGGAAGCGAGGAATCGCGCAGGCACGGTCCTCTCCTACCGAATGTCGTACGTTGCATCATTTGTGGCCCCTCCAATTGCGGTAAGACAAACGTTCTGGTGAGTCTGCTGGAACAACCGCACGATCTTCGTTTCGCGAACGTATACGTGTACTCGAAATCTCTGCAACAACCGAAGTATCGATACCTCGAACGATTGTTCGAGCCTATGGACGAGATCAGCTATCGCGCGTTTTCGCGACGTCGTTCCGCCCGACGAGGCGTTTCGCGACTCGGTCTTCGTCTTCGATGACGTGGCCTGCGACAAGCAGGACAGGATGAGGGAGTACTTTTTTATGGGTCGATATTTGAATATCGATTGCTTCTATCTCTGTCAGGGTGCTGTCCCATGGACATCGGAATTATCGGAAAACGGAATCGGAAAGGTGGGATGGTGGGGAGCTAACCAATCAGAAAGATTCCGTTGCGTGTTTCCACACCTGGGTTCCCCATGGCGATCATTTTTCGGAACGGAATTCATACATGCGCGTAATTCAAATATCTGGCAGTCACTGGCGGTTAAAGAGTGTTGTAATATAAGTTAATTGCTGTTGTATTTATATATTTATTTTGATTGAAAAAGAGGAATATGATGTCATCTGCTGTAAGTATTGTAATTATGAGATACGTATGCTAAAAGTTATGTTATATTAGGTTATAATGTTGATGTATTGATGGTCTAGCCAGGTCTAGCGTACATTTCTAGCCTAACATACATATACAATATGCTTATAGTAGTTTCAATTTGTTAAGGACAGTACATATAATAAAAATAGTACATTATATTTTGATTATAAGTATGTTTTATTTTATAGAAATAAAAAAATGAAAACGGAAACAGCAAAATTATTTCTTCTGAAAATGATAATGGAGTGGCTGGAGCCATAGAACAGCAATGGGAGAAGGCATTATACATAATGATTTTTAAAAATTAATTTATAGATTCATACTTGTATAATGTCTACAATATTTTTTTGTAAAACTTTAAGTATAATATAATATATGATATAAAACAGATATCCTCTTAATTATTTAAAGATGTATGTCGCTTATGTCAAAATAAAGGGATAAAGTTGAAATTTACAGAGATTGCAAATTTAACACAGATTTTTGGGATATATAAGTGCACAATCTCTGTAAATTTCAGCTTTATCCCTTTATTTTGACATAAGCGACATACATCTTTAAATAATTAAGAGCTGGATATCTTTTATATCATATATTATATTATACTTAAAGTTTTACAAAAAAATATGAGTGGCACCCGTTTGACCACGTTAATATTGACCACGGTCCCGATTGACCACGGTCCGATTGACCACCGTCCCGATTGACCACGGTCTCGATTGACCACGGTCCCTATTGACCACCGTCCCGATTGACCACGGTCCCGATTGACCACCGTCCCAATTGACCACGGTCCCGATTGACCACGGTCTCGATTGACCACGGTCCCGATTGACCACCGTCCCGATTGACCACGGTCCCGATTGACCACCGTTCCGATTGACCACGGTCCCGATTGACCACGTTGAAATTGACCACGTTGCGATTGACCACGTTGATATTGACCACGTTGTGATTGACCACGGTCCCGATTGACCACCGTCCCGATTGACCACGGTCCCGATTGACCACCGTCCCAATTGACCACGGTCCCGATTGACCACGGTCTCGATTGACCACGGTCCCGATTGACCACGGTCCCCATTTATCCTATATAATATATCAGAATCCGAGTACGCGTTAAGGAAAACGAAATCCCGACGTCTTCCACGAGGAGAAGTCGGCTCAATTGGTTATCTGACACCTAGTAAACACTGTAGTCAGGTCGGCGTCAATGTAGCATCGACGATAGGAGAATTCGGCACGCAGACGTCTTCTTCAAGACGAAGTATAATGTACGCGTTGACAGACACCTAGTACACGCTAAAATGGGGTCGGCGTCAAACCCACTATTCGGGAAAGCGAAATTAGTACGTAGACACCTTCCCCGAGAACAAGACCCGGAATCACGTCTACCAGGTTCCTAGAGCCAGCCCTGTAAGGTCGGCGTCAACGGCCGACAACATAAAGTGCATCAAAACATCTTTCCCAGAGTATGTGTGGGCGGGGGGGCTTCGCCCCCCCTGCACCCCCCCATTGTGTGAGTAAACCTAGAAGTGTGGGCGGGGGGGCTCCCGCCCCCCCTGCACCCCCCCTGTGCACTGGGCGGGTGGGTTGGGTTGACGGGTGGGCAGGGGGGGCTTCGCCCCCCCCCGCACCCTCCCCATGGACACGCCTTCGGCGTGCCCGGGTAGGAGATGTATTTCGCTTTATGCGTGAGCGGGAGGGGGGCTTCGCCCCCCCCCCCTGCACCCCCCCCATGCACGTGAGCCTCACTTTATAAATTATTCGAGATCGTGGTCAATCGGGACCGTGGTCAGTTGAAACCGTGGTCTATCACAACATGGTTAATATCAACGTAGTCAATCGCAACGTGGTCAATTTTAACGTGGTCAATCGGGACGGTGGTCAATCGGGACCGTGGTCAATCGAGACCGTGGTTAATCGGGACGGTGGTCAATAGGGACCGTGGTCAATCGGGACCGTGGTCAATCGGGACGGTGGTCAATCGGGACCGTGGTCAATCGGGACCGTGGTCAATTGGGATGGTGGTCAATCGGGACCGTGGTCAATCGGGACGGTGATCAATAGGGACCGTGGTCAATCGGGACCGTGGTCAATCACAACGTGGTCAATCGCAACGTGGTCAATTGCAACGTGGTCAATATCAACGTGGTCAATCGGGACCGTGGTCAATGTTAACGTGGTCAAACGGGACGCTCCCGTGGCGGGTAGTAAGGCGAGGAGCGAGCTTGAGAGAAGGGACGTGGAAAAGCTGAAAGGAGGCGTCAGGAGAGCAAAGAAAAGATTAGTAGATTAGATTAGATGATTAGAAGAGAGGGAGAGAAGGAATAGGGAAGGCAAAGGGTGAATAAAAGTAAGGGAGAAGGAGGAGAGAGGCAGGAGTCACACGCACGCACGCATGCGTAAGGGGGTTAGAGGAGACAGAGAGAACGAGAGAGGAAGGGTAAATAGGATAAGAGATGAGAAAAGTTTGCTTGTGGGAGAGGGAGAGTAAGGGAGAAGGAGGATAGGGGCAGGGGTTACACACATACACTCACTCGCACGGAGGGCAGAGGAGAAGTAGAGAGGAGGAGGGAGGGGAGGTTAAGAGATAAGAGACATGAGCTTTGGCGGGAAAAGTGGCGGAGGACCAAGACGGCGTCAGGTGTCGGGTGCCAAGCGGGGTGGCATTTCGGCGGGACGTCGAGGCGGCGGTTAAAGTTGAAAGGGATAGCACTGGAGAAAGCTGATTGTTCGGGTCGAATAAGAGGGGACCGAGGGGAGAAGAGACGAGGGTTGAGTGAGAATCTGAACAGGAAGGAAGGGTTTTTTAAAGAGATCTGTGGGCGGGGGGAAGGCGAAAATCAGGGATATTATTGCCACCTTTGACTAGAGAGGATACGGCCTTAGAGGCGTTCAGGCATAATCCCACGGATGGTAGCTTCGCACCACCGGCCGCTCGACTGAGTGCGTGAACCAAATGTCCGAACCTGCGGTTCCTCTCGTACTGAGCAGGATTACTATCGCAATGACTGGTCATCAGTAGGGTAAAACTAACCTGTCTCACGACGGTCTAATCCCAGCTCACGTTCCCTGTTGGCGGGTGAACGATACTGGCTGGTACCGCACGTGTAATTTGAGGCATAAAGGAGAGGGGGGTAAGGGAAGGGAGTAAGGAGGGGGTTAGAACAGTGGGTTGTAAGGAGAGGATTGACAAATATTGTGTGTGGAGAATTGGAGCAGGGTAAGGAGGTAGCAGGAGGCGGAGCGGAGCTGGACAGGAAGCGAAAGAGGATGATTGAGAGGCGACTGAGCAGGAAGGAGTCCAGCCAGGGTTCAGAGAGCCTGTCGCGCGAGGAAAGAGGAGATTAAAGTAGGGAAGAAAGGGAGGGAATTGGGGAATTGGGGGTATGAAGCGTGGAAGGGAGGGAGGTAATTTAGCATGTAAAGGGTCGTTTATAGCCAGAACGAGAATATGATATTTGTATGTTAGTAAAGAGTTGGGAACGTCCCTTCAAAACGCCTTGCAAACCCTGAAGGGAATTAATAAACGTATCTATCTACAAAATAAATTATTATTACATAAATATTATAATATAAAACAACCTAGCTGGGGGATCACGTAATCGCACGTGGAGGAAAATCAGAAATCTCTCGCTCGCGTGTGAATCAGATGAAAATAGCGGAAATAACAACTGGGCCCCCACGGAAAGATCAGGAATTGGAGACCGGAAATAAGATGGCGCTGGAAGTTCATATTTTTTAATGATCTATAGCTCAAACGATTGCTCCCTAATTGCTCCCTCAGAATCAATAATTGCTCCCCTTTTAAAATTAATATTTTTGGAGATATTTAATAAAAACGAAAAATTTTCAATTTTTATTGAAAAACATATTTATAATAACCCTATGCAACTAAAACCGGCATAGAACGATTGCTCCTTCATTGCTCCTTATTGCTCCATCATTATTTTAATGATTTATTGCATATTTTATTGAAAAATTAACAAATTAATCATTTCACAAGTGACGCCGCCGCCACCTATCGGCCGCCTATTGTAACTATACGGTTTGGCAGCCAACGGCGGAATATTGAAACGTAATATAACAGCTTTATCGTTTATAACTATATCTCAAAGAGTTTAGTCAACATTTGCTATTGATTTTTCGTAGAATAACTGTTTCTCGCTTGCTCTGTTAAGATATTCGATTGCTCCATTCGTATAATTAATTTTTAATGATATTTTTGCAAAAAACCACTCATTTTTTTGGAATAACATATTTCCTATAGTTCTCTGCAAGTACATCCAACATAAAACGATTGCTCCTTAATTGCTACGCGTTGCTCCATCATTGCTTTAATGATTTATTGCATTTTTATTAAAAAATTAGCAAATTGATCATTTCACAAGTGACGCCGCCGCCATCTATCGGCCGCCTATTGTAACTATATGGTTCGGCAGCCAACGGCGGAATATTCAAACGTAATATAACAGCTCTATCGTTTATAACTATATCTCAAAGAGTTTAGTCAACATTTCCTATTGATTTTTCGTAGAATAACTGTTTCTCGCTTGCTCTGTTGGGATATTTGATTGCTCCATTCGTATAATTAATTTTTAATGATATTTTAGCAAAAAACCACTTATTTCTTTAGAATAACATATTTCCTATATTTCTCTGCAAGTATATCCAACATAAAACGATTGCTCCTTAATTGCTCCATCATTACTTTAATGATTTATTGCATTTTTATTAAAAAAATAAATTAAATGCTGAAGCACAGACTTTTGCATAACGCATATAGGTATCAACCAATAATAATTTTTTATTTTTATTCTGTTGTTAAGGCTATTGCACGTAACAAAGTTTTAATCATAATCGTAAGTAAGAAAATCGACCAATCCCAATCGAGTATTGTGTGTCATCCGTAGTTACAAACTCGATTGAGATTGATCAATTATCTTAAGCATACGCTTTACGTCCTTAAGGAATTTTATGTGTGAAAGCCTTAATTACTTTCTAGTCCATCCTGCCAGATTTTCTTTTTTGTTACGGAATGACATTTTAGTGTGTGCAGCAGTCTTTCTAAGGAAAAATAGAAACTCCAAAATATGGTCCAAACAAAGGATGCGCGCGTAACGTGTTGAAACATGTCTGGTCCTGTCCAAGGACGGCAACGAACAACAACGCGTCAAGGGCTGCGCACAATAAAAAAAATAGGGAATAGGGAACAGGGAATAGGGAACAGTTTAATATTAACATATGTACAGAATATAGGATAAACTTCCGAAAAGCCCATACCTCCGATCGGTCTGAAATTTTGTATACTATTATATTTTGATATACTAATTATGAATATGTCAATGAAAATTGGCGGTCATTTTCTAGGTAAAAATTAAAAAAATGACCTTATTACTTACAATTAGCTTTCAATGATGAACATATCTAATATAACATATAAAAGTACATGCGTGGGCGGGGGGGGGGCTTTGCCCCCCCCCCGCACCCCCCATTGTGAATAAATCTAGGAAGTGTGGGCGGGGGGGGGGGGCTCCGCCCCCCCGCACCCCCCCATTGTGTGAGTAAACCTAGGGGTGTGGGCGGGGGGGCTTCGCCCCCCCGCACCCCCCCATGCACGCACGTAGTTTGGTCGTGGTTGGTTAGGATGACACTCTTTACAACTTGCGAAACTGTTTAAAGCGTGGTTAGAATGACACTCTTTACGAGTTACAAAACTGTTTAAAGCGCGCCATCTTACCTATGTAGTTTGGTCGTGGTTGGTTAGATAAATAAAAAATATGCAAAAATTTTTTTTTTAATTTTTACCTAGAAAATGACCTTTGCGCCAATTTTCATTGACATATTCATAATTAGTATATCAAAATATAATAGTATACAAAATTTCAGACCGATCGGAGGTATGGGCTTTTCGGAAGTACAGCCAGAATATAAAATGACAATTTATAACTGTTCCTTTATTCTGTGTTAATAAATTACTGTAGGGATATAGGTTAAATAATAAGTTTATTATATTATAAAGTAAGGGCCAGAAGAATTGGGAATTCAACGCAAGCACTCTACAGTTTCTTAAAACGCTCACTCGTTACGCTCTAAGAATCTCACTCTTAGCTCGTCAAAAATCGATCTGCTCTCTCCGCTAGACAGATTCAGACTGAACTCGGTCGCTCGAACGCTTCGCTTTTATAAAAACGTCTCTCATTGCTCGAACATTCCAGTCGCCGCCATCAATCGACGCCGAAAGTCGCTAGTTTTGTCAAAAACGGTACCGCCGCCTCTTATAAACAATGCCGTCGTCTCGAGCGAACGAAGTCGGTTCTCTTTACCGATCGTCACTTGTTTCTCTCTCTCTCTCTCTCTCTCTCTCTCTCTCTCTCTCTCTCTCTCTCTCTCTCTCTCTCACACACCTCTACGCATCCTACACTCGGCCATTCTGCAAGGACATTTGTCCCCGAATGTCTTCGTCTTCGCTTTCGTCATCGGAGTTATCGCTTACAAAATCTACCCACGGTTTCACATGGTCAGCGGATGTTGACGTCTTCATTGGTCCTTCATGTTCACCCACTCTCTGTACAAGGTATCGATCATTTCGCAACATTTTTGTTACAGTATATGGACCTAGATATTTGTTAGCCAATTTTAAGCCGGGACCTAATTGTGTACGTTTTATCGCTACCAAATCATCCTCTTTATACTTCGTAGCCGCTTTTCGCTTTTTCCCAAAAGTTAATCGATTCTCACGCTGAACTTTCGCTATGCATTCCCTCGCTTGTTTACGCAAATCGCTTCGATCGTTTTGTAAATCGTCAACCCATTCTTTTTCTAACAATTCTCGAATATGGGGATCATTCCGCATACGCGCGTGTACTCCGAACATTAAATGAAATGGTGTAGTACCAATACTCCTCTGAGACGTACAATTTAAATATAGTTGAGCTAAATTAAGAAATTTGAACCATTCTTCTCGTTTAGGGTCCGATAATTTAGTTAACAATGGTATAAGAATTCGGTTCATACGCTCTATTTGACCGTTTGCTCGCGGAACTCCAGTCGTAGTTAATATGTGATTTATGCGCTCCGTTGTACAATAATCCTCGAATTCTTTAGACGTAAATGCGGTACCACGGTCTGAAATTATTCTCCGCGGGTTACCAAAAATCACTGATTGTTTTTTAAGCTTATCTATTACTTCCGCCGCGTTTGTAGTTTTAGTCGGATATAACCATATAAATTTCGCGAATGCATCGACAACCGCAAAAATGTGCTTGTAATTTTTCTTAGTGGAGGGCAACGGCCCAAAGTGATCCACGTGATACGTGTCTAAAGGCAGCTCACCTTTCTCTATGGTATTTAAATATCCCTCTTGCTTGCCTTGTTTCCTTTCCGCCAAAATGCAAGTCACACAGTTTTTTATTACCTTTTCAATCTTTGGTTTCGCATTCGATATATAGTAATCTTTAAATAATAACGCTTCAGTTTTCGCCACCGAAAAATGACCTCGCTCATGCGCTTGTTTAATAATTTGTGTACGCATCGACTTAAGAACAACTAATAATATATCCGCGTTATGTTTCTTAAATAATAAATCATTTTTTATCACGTAGCTATCGATATTCCCTTCTTTTATCGCATCGAATATTTTCTTTACGTCGCTGTCGTCTTGCTGCGCTTGCTTAAATTTTATCGTCAAACTATCGCGTTCGTCTAAGATCATATAAACTGGAAGGGGGTTGCGACTCAACGCGTCGACATGTATCATACTTTTTCCGGGTCTGTGCTCGATAGTGTAATCAAACTCCTCTAAGAGAAGCGCCCAACGTGCCACACGCACACACAAGTCTTTTTTATGCATTGTTAATGTAAACGCACGACAATCTGTTACTATCTTAAAGGGGATTCCTAATAAATAAACACGAAATTTTATTAGAGCTTTGACAATAGCGAGTACCTCTAATTCGTAGCTCGTATATCGCCGCTCCGCGGGCGTAGTTTTGCCACTGGAATAATATATGGGATGAAGTGCATCATCCACGTCGCTCTTCTGTAAAAGGATTGCACCGTAGCCGTCAATTGATGCGTCTGTGTGTAATTCCGTCGTCGCGTTTACTCTATACAAATATAACACGGGCTTATCACACAAAATATTTTTTAAATTAATGAACGCGCTTTTTTCTTCTTCTTCAAAACGAAACATCACATTCGATTTCAACAGATTGGTTAACGGGCGCGCTACAATGGAATATTTCGGCACAAATTTTCTAAAGTATCCGCTCAATCCCAGAAAACTTTGCACCTGCTTAATATTAACCGGCTCCGGAAATTTGCGCACTGCTTCGATTTTATATTCGGATGGATATATTCGGCCGTCTTCTATTATATGACCGAGAAATTCTATTCTAGTTTGTAGAAAACAACATTTACTCCAATTTATATTTAATCCCGACTCGCTCGCAATTCTCAGTATAATTTCGAGATTTTTTATTCCTACGTCTTCACTCTCAGAGGGGATTATTAAATCGTCTAAATAGGTTAAAACTATTTTATCGCGTATCGCATCGCTAAACGTCGCATTGATAAATCGTTGAAACACTGAAGGTGAATTACAAAGTCCGAATGGTACCTTTAAGAATTCGTAGTGTCCGTCGGGGACTATAAAAGCCGTGTACTTCTGACTATTTTTATCTACGGGAACGGAAGAACCCGTTTTTCAAATCTAGTGTACTAAAGTACCTCGCGTTTTGCAGAAGATCTAATTGATCCTCAATGAGGGGGAGTGGAAATCTATCGCGCACGATCTTCTTATTAAGTTGTCGGTAATCGACACATAGCCTTGAATTTCCATCCTTCTTATCGACTAGAACCACCGGGCTCGCGTAGTCAGAGAGAGAAGGCTGTACAATGCCATCTCGTAGCTACTCACTAATATGCGCGTTTACTTTTTCTCTTTCGATCAGAGATAATCGCCGAACCCTTTGATACACCAGCTCTTCGTCTTTTAAAATAATTGACATTTTAACGTCGGTTTCTCTAACTTTATCAGGGGAGTAATTACTAATAATATCTTCGATGGCTAACCGATGTTTATTATTTGCAATATTCGCTAGATCTATTCCGTCAGTTTCTTCACGTCTTAAATTTATTTGGAATATCTCAGGCAATTTTTCACTACTTTTTTCTACCGTTTCCTCCACGGGGCTGATTAACACATTTCCGTTTTTTATGCACAACTCGACCGTATTCAAAAAATCGATACCAATGAGAAACTTATGACTAATCACATCATTATCGACAACTCGTATTAAAACAGGATATGAATGTTTATCTACCGTTAATTCAGCACGAAATTCTCCGAGCGCTACGTTTTCTTTTAATCCTATGCCGCTAAACCGCGTTTCTTTGCGTTCCAACGGGGGAGATCCTATATCGGTATATAGATCTACGCGCATAATACATAGATCGCTTCCGGTGTCAACTAACGCGATGGTATTATAACCGTTTACCGCAACTTCTTTACTACATTTTGTCTGAGCTACCTGCGTTACAATATAGCTAATTTTTACATCACTCGGTTTCCCTGGGCACTTCGACGCAATATGTCCTCGTTCTCCGCACTTAAAACATTTGGGGCCACTTTCCTTTGTCGGGCAGTCCTTGCCAAGGTGATCGGGTAAACCACAGTTGAAGCACCGCTTCTTTTCATTAGATGACGCCTCCTTACGCTCACTTTTTCCGCTCTCGCTGCTCTTGTCCGTCTTCGCCCGCAACTGCGTCTTCCCCTCGTCGTTCTTCGTCGCTGGATATTTTTTATCCCAGAGCGTGATTCGCTCAAACGCCTCCAGTAATGCCGCTCTCGTATCGAGACCGCTAAATCGTGCCTGGTCCCTCAATGCACGGTCGGGTATGCCGTCGATGATATATTCGACGAGTTCCTCTTCTTCAATTGGCACGCGATTTCCGAAAATAATCTTCTGGTGCACATAATCACTGAATGTCTCGCCTTTTTTCCACGTACGTTCCTCAAACTTTTTGCGTAGCACTATTCTGCTTGGCCGATGGTGGAACATAACCTTGAGTTCACTGAGTAGGGCTTCCACAGATATTTCCACGAGTTCGGGTTTCGAATGCAGCCATTCTAACGCCTTTCCTTTTAGCCGCATACCGATCAATATTCTCGTGTATTCGTCGTCCAGCCGGTAGGTCCGCTTTAACATTCTTAACTGCGTTTGCCAGGTATCGAAATTATTCATCGTACCGTCGAATGTAGCGAGAAGTTCGGCTATGGCACTGATAGTAATCCTTGACTGCACTAGCCTGGGCTCTGCTTCAACACGTGCGTCTGGTGTACGAATAATCGATTGTGATTGCCTCCTTAGTAACTCGAGCTCTCGCCTCAATACTCCTAACTCTATCTCCAGAGCACGCGTATCACGAGAACGATGTTCCGGTTGCCCGTCCATCTCGCTTCCTTCGTCCGTTATCCCGCCGACAGCACCTTCTGCACCTTCTGCCGACTGAGTTTCTAGCTGCGTATCCGTCCTCATACCGAAAGACACAGCTTTGTTTAACCGTAACACTAACTCGTTTTACGAACCAGAACTGGATATTCCCAGCTCTTTTAGTTTCTCCTTTAATTGCACGACTGTTAAGCACCCGCACTCTTTTCACGTATATCGTCTTGACTCTTCGCTAATCTCATAACCCGGGAAAAAATATTCATATCTGACAATATATGAACATGTATAAACATATATGATATATATATGATCATAAGTAGGTTATAAAGGAGAGTTCTAACTAGGGAGCTCCGAGGGGGGGGGGGTGAGGGGCGGGGGGGTCCCCCGGCGGGGGGGGGGTACCACGGGGGAGAGGGGTACCGCGTTTCCGGGCGCCGCGGGGGAGGGGGAAGGGGGGTACCGCGTTTCCGGGCGCCGCGGGGGAGGGGGAGGGGGGTACCGCGTTTCCGGGCGCCGCGGGGGAGGGGTAAGGGGGGTACCGCGTTTCCGGCGCCGCGGGGGAGGGGGAGGGCGTACCGCGTTTGCGGTCGCGCCGCGGGGTGAGGGGGGGGGGGGTACCGCGGTCGCGTTTTTCAGGCGTCGCGGGGTGAGGGGGGGGAGTACCGCGTTCGCGGGCGCCGCGGGGTGAGAGGTACCGCGTTCGCGGGCGCCGCGGGGAGCAGGGAACCGCGTTCGCGTTTTCGGCGCGCCGCGGGGGAGGGGTCCGCGTGCAATGGCCGCGTCGATCCGCGTGACGTCACACGGCGCGCTCCCGCTCGCGTTCTCTCGCTCCCGTTCCCCCTCATATAAGATCCCTCACACTCCCGTCCCCCGTTCGCGTTCTCTCTCTTCCCCGTTCGCGTTATCTCTCTCCCTCGCGCGCGTCTTTTCGCTCCCATCCATTATAGTTAGATCATTTTTAAATATTATTTTAAGTGATTTATTTATTGTAAAATAAGATGAAGAATATTTAATAATTTATATAAGACAGATGAGAAAACGTTTAATGATCGCGCGACGAGTGCGGCACGCGCATTCTTATCTAGAATTACCGCTCTGTAATTCTAAACCGCTGACGGTGGACAAGGGAACGGTAGACAGAAGGAAAGATAATGGTAGAGACAGTGATATGTATTTTAATATACATTTATTTCTCATGTAATGCATCGTGTATAATATTATCTACAGCATACGCCAACAGTTCACAATCTATTAGCGAATTTTTATCATAAAATTCATGCAAGATTCTAACTGCATTACATTTATCGGTGATACAATTTCGGCGTAAAATGGTTACAAATTGTTTAAATTTTTCACTTACGCCATGAACATTTTGGCATAGTTGAAAATACACATTCTCGACGCAATGTTCTAGTTCGAACAAGAAGAGTACGGTTGACGGTTTCATATACAAGCTGGTGTCGCACGATGTTAATTTTACAATATCTGCGTCACGTATTTTAACGAGTTCCAGATCTCGAAACGCTAGCGATGATGGCGCTGGTGACTGCACGAGTCGCTGAATATCAGCACGTTTTTCGATGAATGTCACCCACGTTGCATGAGGCAGAATTATCCGATTGCCTCGGTTGTCACCAATAAGTATATCCACAGACGACATAGGTCCCGCGTTAATTCCAACATCCAAAAATTTGTAAGCTGTAGATGTCATGGCAAATCTTCTTCCCAAAATACGAGGCGTGTAGCGAGGTTCAGAATTATGAGAAGATGTACTGTAGAAGAAAAGAAATAAGTATGGAAAAGTATATGAAAAAATGTAATTGAAAACTTACTGTTTCTCGCACGTTTCATCCTGAATCGGAACGTAATAATTCACACCGTGAGTGTTCATCGTATCTGGAGGCTGTTTGCAGAGCGACGTACTCGAACCGTATCAAACTCTTGACTGTGCGCTAGAATCCTCGTAGACTATTTATACATACAAAAATGCGAATCTTGCAAATAGCGCCCACCACCACAACCCCTCTATCTCAATCATCAAAATAAAATGCACTTATAAGGGGGGCTAAACAGAAAAAATAACATTAAAAATAACTTCACATTACATTTCACAACACTTTGTCACATTTTACCTCTCGCATGTATAACTAAAATGTCCCCTGTCCCCCAAATCCAAATAGGCTCCCTGATACGATGCTTAGGACACCACTTCATGTAGCGGATTGCTGTTTGCGTTTCAGGGATAAAATCACAAACGTCATACGTATCATACGGATGATACTTATGACCCAACAAACATTTCAGTTGTGAGCGTGGTAAAGGTAAGTATTCTTCTTCATTCCGATGGCCTTTATATATATCATCGCCATACTCATTATCTTCAGGCTTGTATCGCGGAACGTAATAATCGTCAATCATGCCATGACACATGATAATCTTAAAGTTAATAGGCCAAATCGGATGCACATCACTTGTATCAGTAATATGACATCTCTGCAATGCACAATGTTTAGGACACCACTTGTTAGTGCGAGTGAGCACGTTTCGAAATCCTAGTTCTCGACCGCGAAGATTATGCACAATCGATGAACAATAACGTTTGTCTGTTCCCGCGTTGTCCATATTTTTTCACACACAGTGTCAACATGCTTTTTAAACTCTTGAATGCGCTCTAGAATCCTCATAAGCTATTTATACATACACAAAACTGCAAATTTTGCAAATAGCGCCAGCGTAAGGCTGCTGCAGTGGTACAGATTAAATCAGCATAAATTAATGACATGATACCCTTTTCATGGATACATCGCGATGTGTCTCACGGTGCCTTCATCGCACACGTGCAAAACTGCAAATTTTGCAAATAGCGCCGGCATAAGGTTGCTGCAGTGGCACAGATCAAATCACTAAAAGTCAATGGCGTGATATAGTTTTCAAGAACATGTCACGACGTGTCTCACGGTGTCTTCATCGCACACGTGCAAAACTGCAAATTTTGCAAATAGCGTCGGCGTAAGATTGCTGTAGTTATACAGATCAAATCACCAAAAGTCAACGGCGTGATATCATTTTCGAGGACACATCGCGATATGTCTCACGGTGCCTTCATTGCACACATGCAAAACTGCAAATCTTGCATTTTTCGGAAAGTGCATCCGTAGAGATGCTGAGATTACGGCGAAATTAGATATGATAAAAAAAACACACGATGCGATATTAGTGAGATATAAAATGACGAATTTGAGGTTATGCTCAGTAGTCGAGGACTGGACGTCGAGGACTGGAAGTTAATACATTAAATTCGATGTAAAGTAAAATGGATATCGCACCTCTCGAAGAAATGGAAGTTGGAGCCAATGAAGAAGTGGAAGTTGAAGTCAATGAAGAAATGGGAGTTGAAGTCGATGAAGAAATGGCAGTTGAAGTCAATGAAGAAGATGAAGTGTCAGTTGAAGAAATGTCTGATGAAGATGCAATTCTTTCGGATGATTCTTGTTACGACAGCGAAAGGTTTGAAGATGTTGCAGAAGAAATTTTTCGAGTTTTAAATCAAGCTGAAGTTAATATCTTGGATGATTTGAAAAAGATGTGCTGTGTATACTTCTATTACACTTCTGGTCATGCAAAGTTTTGCTCATCGTGTATTGTAAGAATAAGCGGACTATTTTCAAGGCTTTACGCTGTTCGAAAACATGACACCCGTCCATATATACTTATCGATGGCCTATTCTGTTCGGCATGTAAACATCCGTTGCATCAAATAATGCCCTGTAATCTGTGTCCTATTTGCACTATTGAATTGATGTAAAGACATTTTGTGATTGAAAGTGCTACATCGACGTTGCAAACGGATTAAACAGATATATTTCAAAGTAGTTTTGTGAAGTTCAGGACATTACAATGGAGCAAAAGTTGTTGCAGCAATCCACCCTATTAAATTCGAGGGAAGAATTTACCGCGTGGGAGCAACGATGTGACGAGTTTATCGAATCGTTGGAAAAACAAAGCCGAATTAAACGGCCACGATTATCGATCGGTCTCAAACAGTCATTGATCGCTTGTATCGCACGACTCGAAGGTCTGAAAGATTCGGTACGTCAACGTTTCGTGCAAGTGGGTGCCGGATACAGTGCGAGTGAGACAGGACTCAGATGGCGCGAGATAGATACGGCTTTCGAAAGTCGTATACTGACTGGTGCGGTAATAAATTCCAAACACGTCGAACCTCGTCAATTTCTCAAAGATGCGAGAGACATTGTACTCGATCGTGTGCGGAACGTCATGCAACGACATGACAATGTAAAGATAAACACAATGTTTAATGGTGAATTTGTTGCGGGCGACAAATGCGCGAATAAAAGTATCGCTACGAGAAATTGTGAACTCTTTCGTGAGTCTGATCTGCACGAGTGGTACAAGCGACGCGTTATCGAGCCTACTCTAGCATCGCTGGAGGAATTCCAGGAACGTGATAGCGGATGGGCGTTGTCGCGTATACTCAATTTAACGGTAAATGTGAACAAATATAATCCATTGCACGCGGGGTGTTTTGTGGAAATACCGTGAGAAATTAAAATAAAGAGAGCGGTGATAAACGTGCGATCAATGGACAATGCATGTTTCGCATGGTCAGTGGTGGCTGCTCTGCATCCAGCCGAGAGACATGCAGATCTGGAATCGTCGTATCCACATTACACATCAGTGCTAAATCTTACAGACATTGAGTTTCCAATGACGTTGGATCAAATTAAAACTTTTGAAAATCACAACGACATCTCCATCAATGTCTACAGCATCGAGAAAAAAACAAGGAACTTGCTATCCTGCCAATACGCCTCACCGACCGAAAGATGGACAGACATGTAAATCTGCTGTACGTGCATAACGACAACGTGGGGCATTTTGCATGGATCAAGAACCTATCCCGCCTCGTGAGCTCGCAATTAAGCAGGCACAATGGTCGGAAATACTTTTGCGATCGGTGAGTATACATCCTAATAGATAATAAAAATAAATCTTACTGGAAAGATATGTAAAAAAATTTTATTATTTACAGATGTTTGCACTACTTCAGCTCCAGCGAGAAATTGGAAGCCCACACCGTCGACTGTCGGGAGATGAACGACTGCGCGATCAAGTTACCGAGCGATAACGATAAGTGGTTGGCCTTTAAGAATCACAGCAGGAAGGAACGAGTTCCGTTTATCGTATACGCCGACCTGGAATGTACCCTGGAGAAGATGGAAGCAGATCCGGAAACGTCCAGGTACATGTATCAACATCATCGCGTATTTAGCATAGGGTACTATGTCCGTTGCTCGTACGACGACTCGTTATCAATGTATCGGTGTCGTCGCGATAAGGATTGCGTCGCGTGGTTCGCCGAGGAGCTAAGACATTTAGCTCACAACGTAAAGCCTATTTTGTCCACTAATGTACCCATGGCAGATTTCACGCGAGACGAGTGGAAAAAATTTAACAGCGCAACACACTGTCACGTGTGTGAAAAACCGTTCGAGCCAGATGACGTGCGAGTACGCGATCATTGTCATCTGACCGGTCGATACAGAGGTCCCGCGCATTCAAATTGCAACTTAAATTACAAAGATTCGCATTGCATTCCCATAGTTTTCCACAATTTATCGGGCTACGACGCGCATTTTATTATCATGGAAATAGCTACAGCGTACGAAGGACATGTAGAACTGCTTCCAATCACAAAAGAAAAATACATTTCGTTTACAAAAAACGTTAAAAGCACCGAAGATAAAGATAAGAAAACTTGCATAAAATTGCGATTTATCGATTCATACAAGTTTCTCACCGCTAGTCTTGACAAATTGGCATCTTATCTCAGCAAGGATAAACTGCGAATATTACAACGCGAATTTTGTAAATTATCCGCAGAAAATTTTGATTTATTGACACGAAAAGGCGTATTTCCGTACGAGTACATTGACTGCGTCGAAAAGTTGGAGGACTCGTGTTTACCACCGCGCGAATCGTTTTACAGTTCATTGACAGGTGACACCGTATCCGAGAGCGATTACGCGCACGCCGTCAACGTCTGGCAGCGGTTCTCCATTCGAACGCTCGGTGACTACAGCGATTTGTATCTGAAAACCGATGTCTTGCTGTTGGCCGATATCTTTGAAAATTTTCGCGATAGCTGCGTCGCGAGTTATGGACTCGATCCGGCGTATTATTACACTCTACCGGGTTTTACGTGGGATGCTATGTTGAAGCATACGCGTATCAATTTCGAACTGCTCATCGACATTGACATGGTCATGTTTATCGAACGAGGTATACGCGGCGGTTTGAGTCAATGTTCAAACAGATACGCGCTGGCCAACAACAAGTACATGCAGTCGTACGATCCATCGAAACCGTCGTCGTACCTAATGTATTTCGATGTAAACAACTTGTACGGCTGGGCAATGTGTCAACCATTGCCTTACGCAAATTTTCAATGGGTCGACGACGTAACCGATTTCAATGTTATGGATGTCGCGTTGGATTCCTCGATAGGCTACATTCTCGAAGTCGACTTGGAGTATCCGCAACATCTTCATGACGCGCACACTGACCTACCGTTCTGTCCGACGCGCGATAAACCACCCGGTAAGCGGCAGGACAAGCTCCTCGCAACATTATACGATAAGAAACGTTATGTCATACACTATCGCAACCTGCAGCAGTGTACTCGTCACGGGCTCCGTATAGCAAATATTCATCGCGTATTGAAATTCGCGCAATCTCCATGGCTTCGCGATTATATAGAACTCAATACGAAATTTAGAACATTGGCCAAGAATGATTTCGAGAAAAATTTATACAAATTGATGAACAACGCCGTGTTTGGCAAAACCATGGAGAACGTGCGCAATCACGTTGACGTGCGACTCATGACTCATTGGGAGGGTAGATACGGCGCGGAGGCAATGATTGCGAAACCAAATTTTCACAGTCGCAGCGTCTTTTCGGAGAATCTAGTAGCAATAGAAATGCGAAAACTCGAGGTGAAATTCGACAAACCAATCTACGTGGGTATGTGCATCCTCGATATATCCAAGACATGTTTGTATGAATTTCATCACGAGTACATGTTACCGTTGTATCGCGATAAGTGTAAAGTTACGTACACCGATACGGACAGTCTCATTTATCACATCGAATGCGACGACGTATACGATACCATGAAGCGCCACATTAAAAGATTTGACACTAGCGATTACACGATCGATAATGCGTACGGTATCCCACTCGCCAATAAAAAAGTTCCGGGTTTGATGAAGGACGAAAATAACGGTGCGATAATGACCGAATTCGTTGGACTTAGAGCAAAGATGTACGCCTTGCGAGTCGACGGTAAGAAAGATACGAAAAAGGTCAAAGGTGTTAAGAGTAACGTCGTAGCCAGGTCGATAACGTTCGACGATTACACGCGGTGTCTGCGCGACGAAATTGAAATGACGCGACAGCAGACTTGCATAAGGTTCAAACGACACGAGGTGTACACCGTGTCTGAAACGAAAATCGCTCTAAGTCCATACGACGATAAGCGATACATTATACCCGGTTCTACCAAGACGCTGCCATGGGGGCATTATAAAATACCATCATAAATATATATATATATATATATATATATATATATATATATATATATATATACAGGGTGTTCCTTAAAGACCGCGCACTAACTACATAGCGTTATTCCTTATCAAAAATTGAGTCAAAAAGTCCCGAACCATTTTTTTCTATAATGCTTTACCAAGCTGTAATTATTGAGTAAAGTCAATCCAATCAGCGCCGACCTTTAGCCGGACGCACGTCAGTGAGCCACTCGCCTGGTAGTGTGCGTGAGCGCTCCGCCGCTACGTTCAACGCTACGCGGCGGTGGCGCGCGGCCCGGCCGCGGCGGTGCTGCGTCTTCGCGCGCGTCCCATGGAATATTCTTACGCATCGTAATAATAGAAATAATTTTTTCTTGCACTAAGAATTACATGTTACTTCTGTCAGAAGTATCTTCTTACAGAAAATTTCGATAACAAATAGAACTCTCGCCAAGACGTAAACCATCTTCAACACATGAAGATTTAAACAAATACAAAAAAATAAACTGTGTATTTTACAAAAATTATTTTCTAAACAATCCGTTTCGTTAAATATCTCTGCGTCAATTGAAATTAAATTTTGAAACATAGCACTTATTCAATCTTTCTACGAGATTCACCTAGTTACTCAGAAGTAATAAATTTTTTAAGAGAAATAACAATTAGATATTTAAATATTCTTATGCTTAAAAGAAAATACGTAAAGCGTATTAAAAAATAGAGAAAGATTTCTTCCTTTATGAGAAAACGATTTATCTTAAGTCAAGAATAACGCTTTTCAGATGTACAATTTGAAACTTAAGGTAAATGAGAGCAAAACGCCGATTTTATAGCGAATAATAAGTCGCTCATTTGCTGCAACAATGACAAAACTCAAAAATCGCTCTTTTTGAGTTATTCGTACAGGGAAAAAGGTTGTTACATGTACTATTCACATTTAAATCGGTTTCACGAACTCACCCGAGAGAACAGTTGTGTCGCTATTGTGCCATATCATTTAGTGAATTATGTAGGTTGCAATACTGTCTTATCTCAGTCAATCTCAGTTGTCATTTTGTCGTGTAGTGAGAACATCGTAAAAGTTGCAAAAAGAGTAACTTGCCAATACGGTATTTTAAAATTCTCATAGAAAGTTATAACAACTCAAAACTTTAAAACATGTCTCCTGAAAAATCACAATTTTTTAGTTATGTCACTGTTGCAGCAAATGGGCGAATAAATAATAACACATTTAATAATTTAAAACAAAATACAATTCAAATGTATCGTATTTCGGTCTTAGTTTAGACCTTCTTCAGTGTAGTATTTCGCAATTATCTTAAATCTAATCGTCAACAACACATAAATAAAAATGAAATGTAGTCATATTCGTAAAACATAGGTCGGTGGTGTAGTTGTTAGAAAAGGTTGAACATAAGATAAATCACGTGACTAACTACTGCCTTTTAAATAAAATGAGATTACAAAATTAGTTGCAATTCGTATAAGTTTTTTCATGAAGACGTAAAATTCACTTACCAGTCGGTCAATCTCGTGATAATCTACCGTATCTGGTTTTAGTAACGAAACCATGCTTATGAATTAACATCAACGCACGGACTGAAGGGCTAGACTCAAGCACAAGATGAAATAAACTAATAAATAAAAAATCTTTCTAATGATTATTCTCCTATTGTGTCGAGAGACTTCCACACAATTGACATCTGTAGTCTGTTTTATTTGTTAATTTATTTTTATTTATTTAATAGTGTTATTTTATTGTACATAATATGTATTATATTATAATGTTTCATGATATTTGTCTGTACTCATTTCACCTTGCGCTTGAGTCTAGGGCTTCACAGGCCGTGCGCTGATCTTAACTTATAAGCATTGTTTCGTTACTAAAACCAGATATGGTAGATTATCACAAGATTGACCGACTGGTAAGTGAATTTTACGTCTTCATGAAAAAACTTATACGAATTGCAACTAATTTTGTAATCTCATTTTATTTAAAAGGCAGTAGTTAGTCACGTGATTTATCTTATGTTCAACCTTTTCTAACAACTACACCACCGACCTATGTTTTACGAATATGACTACATTTCATTTTTATTTATGCGTTGTTGACGATTAGATTTAAGATAATTGCGAAATATTACACTGAAGAAGGTCTAAACTAAGACCGAAATACGATACATTTGAATTGTATTTTGTTTTAAATTATTAAATGTGTTATTATTTATTCGCCCATTTGCTGCAACAGTGACATAACTAAAAAATTGTGATTTTTCAGGAGACACGGTTTAAAGTTTTGAGTTGTTATAACTTTCTATGAGAATTTTAAAATACCGTATTGGCAAGTTACTCTTTTTGCAACTTTTACGATGTTCTCACTACACGACAAAATGACAACTGAGATTGACTGAGATAAGACAGTATTGCAACCTACATAATTCACTAAATGATATGGCACAATAGCGACACAACTGTTCTCTCGGGTGAGTTCGTGAAACCGATTTAAATGTGAATAGTACATGTAACAACCTTTTTCCCTGTACGAATAACTCAAAAAGAGCGATTTTTGAGTTTTGTCATTGTTGCAGCAAATGAGCGACTTATTATTCGCTATAAAATCGGCGTTTTGCTCTCATTTACCTTAAGTTTCAAATTGTACATCTGAAAAGCGTTATTCTTGACTTAAGATAAATCGTTTTCTCATAAAGGAAGAAATCTTTCTCTATTTTTTAATACGCTTTACGTATTTTCTTTTAAGCATAAGAATATTTAAATATCTAATTGTTATTTCTCTTAAAAAATTTATTACTTCTGAGTAACTAGGTGAATCTCGTAGAAAGATTGAATAAGTGCTATGTTTCAAAATTTAATTTCAATTAACGCAGAGATATTTAATGAAACGGATTGTTTAGAAAATAATTTTTGTAAAATACACAGTTTATTTTTTTGTATTTGTTTAAATCTTCATGTGTTGAAGATGGTTTACGTCTTGGCGAGAGTTCTATTTGTTATCGAAATTTTCTGTAAGAAGATACTTCTGACAGAAGTAACATGTAATTCTTAGTGCAAGAAAAAATTATTTCTATTATTACGATGCGTAAGAATATTCCATGCGACGCGCGCGAAGACGCAGCACCGCCGCGGCCGGGCCGCGCGCCACCGCCGCGTAGCGTTGAACGTAGCGGCGGAGCGCTCACGCACACTACCAGGCGAGTGGCTCACTGACGTGCGCCCGGCTAAAGGTCGGCGCTGATTGGATTGACTTTACTCAATAATTACAGCTTGGTAAAGCATTATAGAAAAACATGGTTCGGGACTTTTCGACTCAATTTTTGATAAGGAATAACGCTATGTAGTTAGTGCGCGGTCTTTAAGGAACACCCTGTATATATATATATATTGTTGCGCCCGTGCCGCGCGCTTCATGCGAGTCGCCCGGTAGTAAATGTCGCGCCGCGAATCGTCCTTAGTGACGCTTGTTTATGTGAATATTGATTTTCTCTGATGCTCAATTTATTATTGATTTTCCTACCAGATGTTCAGTTATACCAGATGTTCTGTTTATACCCGATGTTCAGATTTGCTCTGGGTCTCGTCTCGTTCGGACGTGTCAGCCCGAGCTCTTCTTTAATAACGGGAGATTAATAAAAGAGTTTCCTTTTCTAACAACGTGTCCTCTTTTCTTGTGAGAGTCCTGAGAAACGCGCCGCGAGTGAGTGAGTGAGTGTAAACGTGCGGCTGACGCTTGACGAGCGTAACATTTTGGGGGCTCGTCCGGGATATGATAGGACGAGCGACGAGCGCAGAGATGGATACAAGGAGTACCAGGAAAAGACTCCGAATGGATACACCTCAACATTCATGCGAGCGGGATTCTGCGGAAGCGACGGCAATGTCAACGGTTGCCGAAATTCTTCGGACCGTCATTCAGGAGGTCCGGCTCCTGCGCGAAGAACAGTCGCGGAGGGAAAGAGAGTACGCCGAGACGTTCCATCGGCAGGAGGATGAGCTTCGCCGTCTCCGTGGGATGAACTCCGGCGCGCAGACACAGCTAAGTCTTTCCAATAATGAAGCGGCCGGGGACTCGGGGGCGCGTGACGCGAATTTCGCAAGGGCGCGGAACGCTCGCGAGGGGGGCGCGGTCGCGGATGGCGCGGCGACGCGGGTTGCGGGCGGCCTCGGCGCGGAGACGCGAGACGCACACGCGGGCGAGAGAACTGCGATCATGAGCGGCGCGGAAACGCGAGACGCGCACGCGGGGGAGAGAACCGCGATCGTGAGCGGCGCGGAAACACAGAACGCGAGAGAGAGAATCGCAGACGTGCGGCGCACAAGTGCGGTCTGTGCGCGCGAACGAAAGTGTCACGGTCGCGAGTGCAGAGCTCGGGTATAAGTTAAAACCCGACACGTACGATGGGACGGTTTCCCTACATGAATATTTTTCGCAATTAAATTTGATTGCGCGAGCAAATCATTGGGACGACGCGACGAAAACGATCGCGCTGGCGTCAAGCTTGAGGGGAAAAGCGCGTTCGGTGTTGGAAACGGTACAAGATGTCGAGCGTTTGGACTTCGCGGAATTGAAAGCAAAACTTGAATTGCGTTTCGGGGAGGGGCGGCAATTGCAGAATAGCTACGCCGCGTTTACGAATCGTAAACAGAAATTCGGGGAGGATTTGGCGACACTTGGCTCTGAGATCGATAAATTGTCGCGTCTGGCGTACCCCGAGTGCCCGTTCGAATTACGCGACAAGATCGCTTGCGCACAATTTATAACTGCCGTCGCGGATAATTTTATCAGACGAGCGCTACAGATGGAAGGAATTACCTCTCTGTATGCAGCCGTTGAAAGAGCCAAGGCATTAAAGATTATTCAAGGGGATAATTGCGAGAGATTTAGGGAAAATTTCAATAAAAATTTCGCGAAAAGGGGAGTAGGGAACACGGTCGAGGAAAATGAAAAACGTGGTGAAGAAAAGAAAAGCGAAGGGAAAGAGAAAGGGGGGAAAGGCCCGAAAGGGAATTGGCGAGGCAGCAGGTTTAGCGCCAGCCGGGGGGAGTGCTGGACGTGCGGTAAAACTGGGCATTACCGATCGGAATGCCCAAATGAGGGAAACGCGGTTTAGTTGAGCTCGAAGGGGTGGGCTCAACTTTTGCGAGAAAGCCCCCAAAAGTTTTTTCGTGCGGAAATTTTGTAGTTAATAAGAATAATAAAAATGATTTTCGTTATGATGGTTTATTGGATGGTAAGAGGTGTTCTTTTAAGATAGATACGGGCTCCGATATTTCCATTGTAAATTCCAAAATAGTTGAAAAAGTAAAAGAAAGAATTAAAGTAGAGGGTTGTTATATGAGATATCCAACTGGAGAGAGAGTTCCTTTAGAATCTAAAATCAAGGTTGATGTGCAAATTGGTAAATATTCTGTTGAAATTCTTATGTTTGTAGCAGAAATTTCTGACGAATGTTTATTGGGTAAAGATTTTCTGGAAAAAGTGAATTTAAATCATGTTTTCGAATCTTTCTTTGCTGATTCTGTTTTCAACAAGGAGAAAATATTTAATTGTTCTCGAATAGAGACTTCTTCTGATGGGGACTCATTTATCTTGAAAGAACTTCTTGCGAATAATTCCTTATATTTGAATGAATCTCAGAAAGAAATTTTTGCCCATTTTCTGAGAGATTTTCAGGATGTATTTTCTGAGGAAATAATTGCAGGAAATTGTGATGTTATTAACCATGTTATAGATGTGAAAGATTCTTCTCCCATTAAACAGATTCCTCGATGTATTCCATTTCAAATGCGTGAGGAAGTGAATAAAATTATAGAGGATATGAGGAAACAAGGGGTGATTGAGGAATCGCAGAGCCCCTGGGTATCACCCGTAGTTCTTGTTAAAAAGAAGGATGGCTCCATCAGATTTTGTGTGGATTATCGTAAAGTAAATGCTGTAACTAAAAAGGATTGTTTTCCTCTTCCCAGAATAGATGAAATTTTCGACCAATTATCAGGTAACATCTGGTTTTGTACTTTAGATTTAAAAAGCGGATACTGGCAGATTAAAATTCGTTCCGAAGATAGAGAAAAGACAGCGTTTTCTATCGGTAGCGGTCTCTGGCAGTTCACTGTTATGCCTTTTGGCCTTTGTAACGCCCCCGCTACGTTTCAGCGTCTTATGGAGAAAGTTCTTAAGGATTTGTTATTTAAAATTTGTTTAGTTTACCTAGATGACGTAATTATTTTCGGTAAAAGTTTTGCTGAGATGCTAAAGAATCTTGAGACAGTGTTTTTGCGTCTTAGAGAAGTGAATTTGAAATTGAATCCTAATAAATGTACTTTTTTTAGTAAAAGTGTAAAATATTTGGGACATATTATTTCGGCGGAAGGCATAACTACTGATCTTGAAAAGATAACTGCGGTGAAAGATTGGCCGGTACCGCATACGAGAAAACAATTACGGAGTTTCTTGGGTTTTTGCTCGTATTATCGGAAATTCGTTAAAGGTTTTTCTTCCTTAGCAAAGTCTCTTTACTCCCTCACAGGAAACCAAACCAAATTTGTTTGGAGGGAGGAGCATCAAAGAGATTTTGAAGAGTTAAAGCAGGTTTTATCTTCTCCTCCGATTCTCTCTTTTCCTAAAAAGGAAGGAGAATTTGTTTTGGATACCGATGCTTCGAATATCGGTATTGGCGCGGTTTTATCGCAAAAACAAGAGCGGAGGGAAAGGATTATAGCTTTTTATAGTCGGGTTCTAAACAAGGCGGAGAGAAATTATTGTGTCACTCGCCGAGAGCTTTTGGCAGTGGTGGACTCTGTGAAATTTTTCCGTCATTATCTTTTGGGACGGAAGTTTGTTATTCGTACTGATCATATTTCTTTGAAATGGCTTATATCTTTTAAAGATTTGGAAGGCCAGTTAGCCCGATGGATGGAAAGACTCCAGCAGTACGAATTTGAAGTTATTCATCGTAAAGGGGAGTCTCACAAGAATGCTGACGGTCTATCTAGGTGACGGTGTGAAAAATTTGGCTGTTCTTATAGTGAAAAGGTTGAGGAAAGGAGTATCAAGGAACAGGATAAGATGGTTGCTCGTATAATTCTTCAAGGAGAGAGCCCAGAAGTTTGGCGTAAGGAACAGACTGAGGACGCAGAAATTGCATTCTTTCTGCGAGCCAAAGAAACAGGGATCCGCCCACCACGCTCTGAAATTCCTGGTGGGGACGTTTCTTCTCAGATTTATTGGTTACATTGGGACGCTCTGGTTCTAAAGGAAGGAATCCTCTATAAGAAATGGGAAGCTCCAAATTTGAAAACAAGCTTTCTTCAGCTTGTTGTTCCCCGAAGTCGTGTCAAAGAGATTTTGGAGGAAGCTCATGATTCTCCCTCAGGAGGACATTTTGGTGTTAACAAAACTCTGGAAAAGATCCGGCGGCGTTTTTACTGGGCAACCTGCAAACAGGATGTGGAGGAGTGGTGCAAATCTTGCACAGTGTGTATTTCCAGGAGGGGCCCTGCTGGAAAAGGGAAATCCCCTTTACAGATTTATAATGTAAAGGCACCATTTGAAAGAATCCAAATGGATATTCTTGGCCCTCTTCCTATGACCGCATCCGGAAATAAATATCTTCTCGTCGTAGTGGATTGTTTCACTAAATGGGTGGAAGCTTTCCCATTAAAGAATATAAGAGCAAGAACTGTAGCAGAAATTTTTGTTAGTCAATTTGTCTCCAGATATGGAGTTCCTTCGGAGGTGCATACAGATCAGGGAAAGAATTTTGAATCGAGACTTTTTGCGGAATTAATGGATCTTCTTGGGATTAGGAAGACGAGGACTACTGCCTTACATCCTCAATCGGATGGGCAAGTCGAGCGTCAACATCAAACTATTACTAACTATTTAGCGAAGTATATTTCTGGAAATCAAAGGGATTGGGATCAATGGATTCCTATGTTCTTGTTAGCCTATAGATCTTCAAAACACGAAACCACTGGTTTGACTCCTGCGGAATTATGTTTTGCTCGAAATCTTAGACTTCCTTTAGATTTGTTGCAGGGAAATCCACCGCAGCCTCATGGGGAGGAGGAGCAATTTGACAGATTTATTGGAAATCTTAAAGGAAAACTGGAAGAGATCCATTCTGGTGTTAGAGCACGCATGGACGTTAAGTCTTCTCGGATCAAATCCTGGTATGATCGGGGAGCCAGACGAATTTTTTTTCAGGAAGGACAGAAAGTCTGGTTCTACAATCCCCGTAGGATCAAGGGGAAAGCCCCGAAATTGCAGAGCAATTGGGAGGGCCCTTTTTGTATTGTGAAGAAACTGAGTGACGTTGTTTACTGTAATCCAGAAGTAATTCCAGAAATCACCTCGTCATAAGAAGAAAATTGTTCATTCGGATAGGTTGGCTTTGTTTTCTGAAAGAAAATTGAGTTGAGGTTGTAAAAAAAAATCGGAGCTTGGATCAAAGGGGTTCTAAAAGCAATAATTTTAGTTTACAAATGAAATTTATAAATATGTGTATAATTAAATAAAGAATTCTGAAACAATGAGTTTTGATTTGATTACGGTATTCTGTTTATTCTCAGTTACTGTGCGTGTTACTCTTGTTTTCCTAGAGGAAGTCAGCGGTACACAGAGAGATTACTGCGGCAGAACATCGGCCGAAGACTCCTCTAAGGAAGTTTTTCTAAGAAGACTGCCTCGCCCACGGTTTTTGAGCTGTGGTTTTCCCGTGGGACGTAGAGCAAATGCTGAGGCAGGGACTTGGGGAGTCTGAAAAGACGCTGGGTCCACACAAGTTTCCCCCCCCCCCTTGTCTGAAGAGTTAGTGGGGCGGCGTCGTGGAGGTCGGCAGCGGGGGAGCACATCAAGAGAGCAGAGCTTCTTCTGGGTCGTCTGAAACCGGCGGAGGGGGGAGTCTGGCCAGCTCCCTCCGGAAGAGGAACGGTTCGGGGACCTGTTGTGTGGCTTCTGGGGACCAGGAAAGATGGGGTCCAGAAACTTGGAGCAGCAGCTCAAGTAGGACAAGTTAACCATTGGGTGCCCTGGGGTCCACGGAACAGAAGTTAGACTGCAAGAGACTACCCTCCCGGATTGTCGGGACGACAATCTTGGAAGAGGGGGGGTAGTGTTGCGCCCGTGCCGCGCGCTTCATGCGAGTCGCCCGGTAGTAAATGTCGCGCCGCGAATCGTCCTTAGTGACGCTTGTTTATGTGAATATTGATTTTCTCTGATGCTCAATTTATTATTGATTTTCCTACCAGATGTTCAGTTATACCAGATGTTCTGTTTATACCCGATGTTCAGATTTGCTCTGGGTCTCGTCTCGTTCGGACGTGTCAGCCCGAGCTCTTCTTTAATAACGGGAGATTAATAAAAGAGTTTCCTTTTCTAACAACGTGTCCTCTTTTCTTGTGAGAGTCCTGAGAAACGCGCCGCGAGTGAGTGAGTGAGTGTAAACGTGCGGCTGACGCTTGACGAGCGTAACAATATATATATATATATATATATATATATATATATATATATTGTAATTACATTTGGATATTTTGAAAATAAATGACTCATTTGTATGTATAATATGTTTTTATATTGTAATAAATTTTTACAATACATTATTCTTGTGTATCCATGAATTGTGTGAATTATCAAATCCTAACCACTTTACATAAACCTCATCCCCCCTCTTGCGCAAAACTTTTTCAACGAGATACACGTCGGAATTAGCAACGCGATGTAACTCGTATTCGTCAGTGCTGCGATTTCGAGCCCCGGCACGCCAGCGAATTTCCCCCTCCACTACGCACACAAGTGACGCTCGGTCTATCGGTGTGTCGGCAGCGCTCGGCCGTGCCGAGCGAGAGGGAGAATATCACTCCCTCCTTGTCGCTCTCACTTAGCTCGCGCGATCGACGATGTTTTTACGCTGGAAATGCTTCTCGGTATCTCGGCGTGAGTTGCCGGTGCACGATAACCAAAGAGCGATCTTTGGAATAATGTAGAGATGATGTAAAAATGATTAATAAACATGAAAAAAATTGTAGTAAAATGGTATATTAATTATTCTTGCCGGCCAGCCTCGCCGACGACGCCGACTGCCAAGTCTCGAGTTGTCAAATCGACGATGCGCTACGTTACATTTATAAATATTTATTCAATTATATTTACAATTTATATATATATATATATATATATATATATATATATATATATATATGGGGCATTCTCTGTCAACCGGACACCCCCCTCTGCCCAAAATTTGTGTCGACCGATTGAGGTCAATGAGAGCTCAAATTGTAGGTAATGATATGTAGTTTCTTGTACCGTGTGGCCTTTTTGAGAATTCCAGATGGCTATCAAGGTGTCACAATGATAATCGGAGGAAACAAGAAAAAAATCAGTAAACGACTTTCCGTATGCCACACGATCAATCAAAGAAGCTCTAAAACTATTGATGGGATGGTTTTTGAGGTCGTTGATTACGAAACTGAAGTAAAAATTCTAAAATTCAAGATGGCGGATCAAATATGGCGACCAAAACCGCAACGGCAGCTTCCTATGTTCCGTAAGGTTGCTCGAATGGGCACTGGTTACGAATCTGCTACCAAAATTGAAAATTCAAGCAATTTCCGACCAGTTAAAGTAAGACTAAGCGTTGTTCGACCAGTTAAGGCAAGACTGAGGGACGGTCCAGTCGGTTGAGGCGAGACCAAACGTTGTCCAACCAGTTAAGGCAAGACTAGGGGAATGGATAAAGAATTTTACTTTATATACCCCAAGGGGCCTTAAAAGGCGTTTTGAAGGGACGTACCCAACCCTAACCTCTAATTCATCTACTACCTTACTGTTTCCTCCTTTTGGACCAACGGTTTAACGTCTCTTCCGAAAGACGGAGCCCAGTTTTTTCCGCATCTTGCACGGAGGGACGCGGTTTTTTCGGAAAAAAACTTTTCCATGATTCATGGCTCTAGTGGACTCGAACCTGGTTCCTCAGATTACGAGTCTGGCGCTCTACCACTAGACCACACCGCCGCCCTAAGACTAGGGGACTGTTTAGCCGGATTCACACCAAGAACAGGTGACCGTTTCACTAAGCGGTCTTAGTTTTCAGAATGTTCACTTTTACTCCATCTGCAGCATTCGAAAATCTTTTTATGATGACCTCTTGCTGTTGCGATATTAGAAAAGCATGGTTTTTGAGGATCTCTGGAACGGGTAATGCCGATTCAAATCTTTTATTCAGCTTCCTAGTCATTGCATTATGCTGAACCTGACTGAAACTGAAAATTTTGATGCCTCCGAAATGATTTCTCGCCCAATTGTATAACCTGTCAAATGTTGCCTCTGTTGGTTTAGCAATAAGACTAGCTCTGTATGCCTCTCTCTTAAATATGGCCCCAATACCATCATAGCAACTCTTCCCATGAGCTGTTGCGCTAAAATGCCACTCGGCTTCGATACCAAAGTCCCCCTTATGATGTACGAGATTGGCGATTTGGAATCTATTCTTGAAATGCTGTTTAGCACCATCAGTCATGTAAATGATCTTCTTGACGTGCCGTACATTTCTTTTGATCTCCGGAATTAATGAGTTCTGGATTGTATAAACTGCAGCAGTATCATGTTTTACACTGTCCGATAAGAAAACGCAACTTTGATGTTTCAATTCGGATTCTTCCTTGTAATAGTAAATCACGGGAAAAACAGTACATTGTTTATTGTTGAAATGGAACGCTTGCGATGCATTTTGAACAGTATATGCATAATTTTCGGAGAAATCAAACATGACTATGACATGCCCATCAGATAGATCTTCTTTTTTTTTCGAGATAAAAGCTGACTGCTGCTTGGCGATAAATGAATGTGGTTTCAGTATTTCTAATTTATTACATAGTTCATCAATAAAATCGGAGGCTTCTAAAGTGATTGTCTGCAGAGTCGATCTATCTGTTACTGTCCAACTACTGTATTGTATTTCTGAAATACACTTATCTTCAAAAATGTCGAGTAGTCTTGAAGAAAATTCTCGGAATCCTGGACATTTGTCACATTCATTTAGATGACATTGAGCACTTGGATTCTCGCACATGAACAAATTCAAGCAATCTTTGTAATCATTTATTGGTTTCTCCCAGTCTTTGGATAATTCCTTCAAATTAACTGCATCTAACATAAGTTTACAATTCTCATGAATCGTGCAGACACAAACGCTATGTGTTCCATTAGCACCGGGCAGAATACAGTGTTTCGGACGCCGTTTAGCAAACGTGCTAAACCCAAGTTTATCATTTGGATACGATTCCTTATACATCACATACAACTCTTTGAGACCTAGAAGCAATAGACGTTTTTGTATGCGAGTGCGTTTTTCATCAATTATTACTGATACAGTATCTTTTATCCCAGGCATCATTCGGCTGTATAAATCATTCTCATAGAATTGATTAATTTTTTGTGATAAGGATGGAGACAAACTTTTGCCAGACTTTGTTGTTGTATCTGCTAAAATTCCTGAGGTCGATCTAAGATCTTTTGCCTTTTTCGCCAAACGTCGTGATGCACCGAATTCTCTCGCTATCTTATTTACACTCCATGATTCAGGAGCTATAGTTAAGATTTTGATTCTCAAAGGATCGCCCATCTGCAAACTTAGAAATTTACTTTTAAGCCCCCTCAGTAATTCTTCTAATTCGATTTCTCGAGCAGATGGAGCTTCCGTTTCACCTTCTGAACAAACAGAAGAATCTTGAGAATTTTGAGAAGAATAGTTCGCTGAATCATCCATATCAACATCTTCTTCTTGCATATTATGTACTGAATCGTCTATCTCAGGATTGGATTGAAATATTTTTCTACAACTGGTACAGACCTTACAGTTGTCGGGTAAATCAGGTCGTGCCGCTAATATACGTTTTGAAATGGTACGTAAGTCTTTTCCGATATGACCTTTTTCACCAGGCTTCTTAAAGAGATTCACACACCGATTACTTCTGATCTTTTTTGTCATATTGGACATAGTGAATGAACAGTTAACAAAATTTTCGAAAGAAGTTAACGTTCTGGAATTCTGGGAAAGACAACGATGATATAATGTTTCTGAAGACCGATCAGCTGTCGACTATAAAATAGCTAATCGAATGTAGCCCTGAGAAGGACTATTGTGATGAAGCTCTGAGAAGGAATAATGAGATGTTTACTTAAAAGAAAAATTATCCAGTCCTGAAAAGGACTACTGCGATGAAACCCTGAGAAGAGCAAATAAAATGCCCACTTAAAAGAAAAATTAACCACTTCTGGAAAAGACAAGATAAATGTACTGTAAGGTGTAATTACAAAGAACACACACATACGGTTTAGTTTTTATTATAAATGGCGAACGGTCTCGGGAACGACTGTCCCGATCGGCGAACAAGCTGAGCCTGGTTTCGGGAGAGTCTCCTCCCGAAAAGCATGACGACAAAACAAAAGCTCGCGCTGACAAACAACTCGAAACTTCCATCGGCAACGGCCGTTGTCGTTCTCGCCGGACGATTGTTTTCGAAGGACAGCGTTTCTGTTACTATGCTAGATGTATCACAGTACATACGAAATATAGATGAAGTATTGAAAAATGCTTATCAGATGATAACCGGAAAGAAAAACTAATCTTGAGAAGGACTATAAGGAAATAAAGGAATGATGAGAATATGGAGCCTTGAAAAAGGCTGATGAGGTGTGAACTTGAGAAAATGTAATCCCGTTCCAAAAAGATGGCATATGAGTAGGGACTATTGTATTTGCTTCAGATTCGTAATCAACGACCTCAAAAATCATCCCATCAATAGTTTTAGAGCTTCTTTGATTGATCGTGTGGCATACGGAAAGTCGTTTACTGATTTTTTTCTTGTTTTCTCCGATTACCATCGCGACACCTTGATAGCCATCTTGAATTCTCAAAAAGGCCACACGGTACAAGAAACTACATATCATTACCTACAATTTGAGCCCTCATTGACCTCAATCGGTCGACACAAATTTTGGGCAGAGGGGAGTGTCCGGTTGACAAAGAATGCCCCATATATATATATATATGAAATTTATAAATAAAAAAATTGCAAATATAATTAAATAAATATTAATAAACATAAAAATTAAAATTTGTAAGAATAATGTATAAATAGCAATCCCTGTTTTTGCCAATACGCTCTTTTATCTGAAAAAAGTCCTACATTAGAAAAACATTGACTTTAGCATAGTATAGCATGATATTTAAATTTAATATTTAAATGCATAATAATAATTAAATAAATATTAGCTATCGAGAAAAGAATTGTAGTTTATAGTATTCTTTTTACTCTTATTAAGTTTATAATTTTAGCTATGCATGTTTAAACGGCGAAATCACGAGCGCTAAAAGAGAGATATTGGATTAAAATAGAAACAATTTATTAAACAAACAATACACACGATTAACGTTTCGACTGTACTTATAGTTTTCTTCGGAACGGATTGCTATGAAAGAAGAAAATAAATATCAAAAAGCATGTTAACGTGTTTAAGTTAGCATACTAAAACATTAAACAATCTCTTAATAATATGAATAAAATAAACAATCTAATTGAATCACAAATATAAAAACGCCGGAATAATCGAATAAAACCATGACAACATATCTAAAGGCCGGCCGTAGAGAGAGCCGGATAAGAAGAATCAATGTGCCCCCACACGGATCATGCTCATTTTTTTTTTCCTTTGATTGCTATCAGTGTCACTTACAATTTAGTCAAATATTAGCCCTTAATATTGAACCGTTTTGGTGCAAAAAATAAAAATAAAAATTTCAAAAATAATTTATATCTTTTGATCAGTTTAATCGATTTTGATGAAATTTTAATATGCTGTAAATGTCATTGAGACACATTTGTGGAAAATTCGGGAAAAGTTTCTGATGACAGAAATGTTGATAAAAAGAATAAATAAATGTTCTTGCTCTTTTTTAATCCCGACATCTTCCTAGCACAATTACGAAAAATTTTTTGTAGAATCTTGGAGTAGTTTCCTATCAGACATAATTTTTTGGAAGCAATAAAATGGATAGGCTGTACTTTAAAAAAATAAAAAATTCTTTTTTATTTTTTAAAAATATGATATGCTTTTGTTACGATCGCCATATATTTTATATAGAATTTTGGGATAGTATTCTACAAGTAATTTTTTTCAAACTAATGAAATAGATAGGCGGAAATTTAAACAAATAAAATATTGTTTTTTATTTTTTAAAATTATGATATGCTCCTTGTACCATATTTTTTTGTAGACTTTTGAGACGGTATTGTATAACAAGCAATTTTTTCGAACCAATAAAATGGGTAGAAGGTACTTTAATAAACAAAATATATTTTTTTAAATTATCATAGTTTTTTGGTACCATTGCCATATTTTTGTTTAGAATCTTGGAATTGAATCCTACAACAAGTAATTTTCCGGAATCGATTAAATAAATAGATGCAGGTACTAAAAAAAATAATAAAATAAAGTAAATTGAAATAATTATAAAAGGATAAGCTATAATCGTATTAAATCAAATGTTTATTAATGAAGGACACATACACATACACTCAAAATAATGAAGTACACATCCTCATTCGTTCACATAATCACTCTCATACTATTATTTACACTATTTATAGTTATATTCATATAGATGCACTAATAATCTTTATCACTATCTTCATTGATAATAGGCGCGTGATGCCGTCTGTTTTAAATATATTTAAATATTTTTTATACATATATTTAAAACAGATGGCATCACGCCTATTATCAATGAAAATATAGTGATGAAGATTAGTCCATCCATATAAATATAACTGTAAATAATAGGTATAGGAGTAGTATAGGAGTAATTATGTGAACGAATGTATATGTATTCTTCATATTTTGAGTGTATGTGTACGTGTATGTGTATGTGTACTTCATTAATAAACATTTGATACGATTATTATAGTTCATCCTTTTATAATTATTTCAATTATAAGACTTTATTTTATTATTTTTTTAGTACCTGTACCTATTTATTTAATCAATTCCGGAAAATTACTTGTAGAATTCCATTCCAAAATTCTAAACAAAAATATGGCAATGGTACCAAAAAACTATAATTAAAAAAAATATATTTTGTTTTTTAAAGTACCTTATTCTACCCATTTTATTGGTTCTAAACAATTGCTTGTTGTAGAATTCCGTCCCAAAAGTCTACAAAAAATATAGCAATGGTACAAAGAGCATATCACAATTTAAAAAAATAAAAAACAATATTTTATTTTTTTAAACTTCCGCCTACCTATTTTATTGATTCGAAAAAATTTCTTGTTGTAGAATACTATCCCAAAATTCTACATAAAATATATGGCGATCATACTAAAAGCATATCATATTAAAAAAAAATGAAAAAGAATACTTTATTTTTTAAAAGTATCGCCTAACCATTTTATTGCTTCCAAAAAATTATGTTTAACAGGAAACTACTCCAAGATTCTACAAAAATTTTTTAGTAATTGTGCCAGAAAGATATCGGGGCTAAAAAAAGCAAGAACACTTATTTATTTTTTTTATCAATGTTTCTGTCATCAGAAACCTTTCCAGAATTTTCCACAAATGTGTCTCAATGATATCTACAACATATTAAAATTTCATAAAAATTGGTTAAGCCGATCAAAACATATAAATTATTTTTGAAATTTTTATTTTTATTTTTTGCACCAAAACGGTTCAATATTAAGGGCTAATATTCGACTAAATTGTAAGTGACACTGATAGCAATCAAAACACAAAAATGAGCATGATCCGTGTGGGAGCACATTGATCCTTTTTATCCGGCTATGGCCTTTATTTGTATTGAGAAGTAAAGAATGTAATCTCTTGATCTGTCAGGAAAAAAATGAAAAAAATTGTTAAGGAGATATTCTGGTTTGATAAGTCATAAAGAAAGATAGTTTTCAGGAATTTTTGCATCGGGGAAACGAAAAGAGCGAATAACGCTAAACTGTACATGTTTATTTAGCCTTATTTTGAAAATATATTTTTAGTTTTAAGTAATAAAAATGCTCTTTTTTTCCATGTTATATCCTGTTGTTAGAAGGTGTAAATGATTCTAACTGTTCTATAGGTATCAGAAACGCAAAAACCAAAAATTTTATTATTTAGAAGAAGTGTGACTATCGTCTGAACTCTGAACTACAATAAACATTATACGTTTATTAGTTTTTTTCTTCTTTTAATAAAATACTTCCAAAATTTTGAAAAAAGTTATTTTTTTTTTTTATAAAAAGGCCGCCAGAATGGAAATATTAATTTAGTTCTAATTCAGACGATAGCCACACTTCTCCTAAATAAAAAAATTTTGGTTTTTGCGTTTCAGATACCTACAACAGCTAGAATCATTTACACCGTCTGTTATTTACATCTTCTAATGACAGGATATAACATGGAAAAGAAGAGCATTTTTATTACTTAAAACTAAAAATATATTTTCAAAATAAGGCTAAAAAACATGTACAGTTTAGCGTTATTCACTCTTTTCGTTTCCCTGCAAAAAATTTCTGAAAATCTTTCTTTATGACTTTTCAAACTAGAATATCTCCTTAACAATTGTTTACATTTCTTTCCTGATGGAAGAGATTCTTTACTTCTTTACTTCTTAATATAAATAAATTTAGGTATGTTGTCATGGTTTTATTCGATTATTCCAGCGTTTTTATATTTGTGATTTAATTAGATTGTTTATTTTATTCATATTATTAAGAGATTGTTTAATGTTTTAATATGCTAACTTAAACACGTTAACATGTTTTTTGATATTTATTTTCTTCTTTCATAGCAATCCGTTCCGAAGAAAACTATAAGTACAGTCGAAACGTTAACCGTATGTATTGTTTGTTTAATAAATTGTTTCTATTTTAATCCAATATCTCTCTTTTAGCGCTCGTGATTTCGCCGTTTAAACATGCATAGCTAAAATTATAAACTTTATAAGAGTAAAAAGAATACTATAAACTACAATTCTTTTCTCGATAGCTAATATTTATTTAATTATTATTATGCATTTAAATATTAAATTTAAATATCATGCTATACTATGCTAAAGTCAATGTTTTTCTAATGTAGGACTTTTTTCAGATAAAAGAGCGTATTGGCAAACACAGGGATTGCTATTTATACATTATTCTTACAAATTTTAATTTTTATGTTTATTAATATTTATTTAATTATATTTGCAATATTTTTATTTATAAATTTCATATATATATATATATATATATATATATATATAAATTGTAAATATAATTGAATAAATATTTATAAATGTAACGTAGCGCATCGTCGATTTGACAACTCGAGACTTGGCAGTCGGCGTCGTCGGCGAGGCTGGCCGGCAAGAATAATTAATATACCATTTTACTACAATTTTTTTCATGTTTATTAATCATTTTTACATCATCTCTACATTATTCCAAAGATCGCTCTTTGGTTATCGTGCACCGGCAACTCACGCCGAGATACCGAGAAGCATTTCCAGCGTAAAAACATCGTCGATCGCGCGAGCTAAGTGAGAGCGACAAGGAGGGAGTGATATTCTCCCTCTCGCTCGGCACGGCCGAGCGCTGCCGACACACCGATAGACTGAGCGTCACTTGTGTGCGTAGTGGAGGGGGAAATTCGCTGGCGTGCCGGGGCTCGAAATCGCAGCACTGGTATTCGTAGAAGCCGCCGGCGATGGGTTTTCCGCAGGAATCTTCCAACAGATACGTCACGGGATTAGTTTTCTGCACTTTGACGATTCTAAACACCTCCGTGGTCCAATTTGGCGTGTATCCTTTCTCGAAGATTGTCTTGAATTTACTCACGCGTACCGAGTCGCCCACTTTGAATCGCGCGGGAGCAGCGATCTTTACGTGACTGTACACCGTTGTTAGGAGCTTGTCGGCGATCGCGGGGGTAACATCGATGGGTCGCATGCCGATAGTTCGATGCTTTCGCGCGTTGTAATCCGATACGAGACCCGGCAATGAATCGATCCATTTGTAATTTCCATTGCGCGTAAACATTTTCCACATGTCGTTTTTAAGCGTGCGATTGAATCGTTCGACGACCGATGCCTTCATTACGGAATAGGTCGAATAGTGATTGATATTATGTTTCTTCAAGAGTTTCTGCACGTTTGCGTTGTAAAATTCTTTCCCCTTGTCAGTCTGCAGATTTTTCGGACATCTTCCGCCGTCTCGAATTATTTTTGCAATCGCCGTAGTAACCTCGATTCCGCTCTTGGCCTTGAGCGGTACGGCCCATGCATGCTTGCTCAGCACATCGATAACAGTTAGTATGTAGTGGTTGCCTCTGTTGAATCGCGTGTATGGACGCATCTCGACCACATCCGCCTGCCACAGGTCATCGTATCCGCGCACTATGACGCGTCTTCGCGTAAAATTTCTTCTCGCAGGAGCGTGTAATTCTTCCACCAGCTTCCGTTTCTCACTTGATTGCTTCTTACTAGCCATGACGATGACGCGCAACTGACGCAGAGATCAAATGTACGTTCTTATCTATTCACGATGATGATTCGCAATTACATCTTGAATCATCTTTTGAAGCTCGTTTAGGGTATTTTGCATGTTATTCTGGAATGCGACCATTTTTCTCTCAATTTCATCCTGTCGATCTTTTACAATTTGCATGTTTTTCTGGAATACGACCATTTTTCTCTGGGTTTCTAACTGCCAAACTTTTAAAATTTGCACGTTCTGCTGCACGTAGCGTTTATTGGCGGCATCACCATCATCTACAGGCGGCGCTATCCGTCGAATCTTGCGCGATTTCGCGTCAAAGTCGGTGGCCACCATGCAAAGAGCGTTATCGCGCACGTAATTTCTGATTAATCCGCTCCATTGATAGTACGGTTCCGCACCGCCTTTTCCGAGCGATATACCAAACTTGTTGATCGGCATTTCGATGTTGATTGAATGACTCGCCGACGCGCGGTTTAATTTATAATAAGTCCATACTCGCGAAGTTCCTCGTGAATCGACAGGATCTCGTTATCGTGACCGTTGTGACCCGCTAGGCGCGAAGCTTCGAGCAATCGGAGACGATCTACAAGCTCGTTGGGATCGTCCCAATGAACATAGTCGATCTTGTTGTCGTTTAATGTCATGGCACGCGGTATACATTTTCCAGCTTTTTTACGCGAAATCGGCAATGCAATTATGCGGTCGATCTTGTTGCCGTTTAATGTCATGGCGCGCGGTATACCTTTTCCAGCCTTTTTACCCGAAGTCAACGGTGCGATTATCTGTGTGTACTTGTATCCCTTGTTGCCATTTAATCGATCGTGAGCATTATGATTGCGTTTATGAGCACTCGTCATCAACAGAATGCTTTTGTATTTTTGCTTGTCGTCCTCCGTGTAGTTCTCGTTATTGGGAAATTTCTTAAAGATCAACTCGTAAAGACCGCGTGTGCCTGCGTATCGTATGCCGTCGATAATTATGTTGTCCGCGTTGTCCACGTCAAAACGTTTATTACCGAGCATCATTCCATCGTTGCTGAAATAAACGCCGTACACGGTGTCTAAATCGATTTCTCGATCGCCGCTCAGAACTGCTCCGACGTACTTTTGGCTCAATGGACCCAAGTGCTCTCGCAACGTTTCTTGACCCTCAGATGTTTGCATCTGCTGTCGAACGGACGTCACGAGCGAGTCATCCGTGGTTTTGAAAACATCCTCGTTTGCGAGTGATTCGAGCATCGTGGGTTGTACGGACGGCGCAGAGGTTATCGGTGGTTCATTCAATGGACCTTTCGATCGTTTCGATTTACTCGGTTGTAAAATTTTAGTTATTTTACTCAAATTAGATGGCACATTTATCGATCGTTTCAACGTAACCGGAGTTGAAGCCATTACAGAGTCGTTAAACGAGGTGTTTGACCGTTTCGTTGAGATTTGGCTCTCGTCTTCCCCCGAGGTGTTGTCGTTTCGTTTGAGCTTGCTCTTCGTCTTCCCACACCGTTTCATTCTCAATCTTCGACACATCATATTCTTTGCCAACAGTGTTTTCGGCAATCTGCCTCAGAGGCTCGATGATGGGCTTAAAGTGTCTCTCCAACGCGATTTCTTCCTCCATTTTACCGGTTTTCAAGGTGTGATACTTTTTGCGAATCGAATTGCCCGTTTTCGCAATTTGATTTGCTATCCTCTCGCGCTCTCTAATCTCCTCGCTGCTGTCCATGTTGTTCAATCGACGCGTCGACAACAACTGATCACGTTACGGTATCGCAAAGTCGTTAAATCCTTTTCTGTATCGACCATTCGAAATCGCGCTGTCCTTGTCTATCACCACGAATCCATACTTTTGTTGCCAACATGTATGACACAATTTACTGAAATCATCGTAAGACATATCTGTGTTTACGTGATCGTTGTATACATGTTTTAGATTGGTACCATCCTGTTTAAACATAATCAATAAATTCGCGTTGTCGCGTATAAGATGCTTCGGTATCTTTGCATACGTCTGACAAAGATAGAAGGAGTCAACGTCCGCGTGCCGGCCCATTGCAAAGTATTTTCTTATCGTATCCTGCTTGTCGCACGCCACGTCATCAAAGATAAAAATAGAATTCGGGAGCGCCTCGCTCAGTGGAATGACGTCACTGTTATTCGAGAACGTAAAGTAGCCAATCTCTTCTATCGGCGTTAGTATATTCTCCAAATATCGATATTTCGGTTGTTGCAACGATTTCGAGTACACGTACACGTTCTCGAAACGTACACCGTGCGGACTTTCCAGCAAGCTTATCAAGACGTTTGTCTTACCGCAATTCGACGGACCGCAGATGATACCGCGTATAGAAATCGGTAGCATGTCTCCATGTTTGCGTACCTCTTTTGTTAACTGTATCTTATTGTCAAAGTTTGTCACTTTGATCGTCCGCGATTGTCGTATGAACCGCATTTTACCTCCCCTCCACAACGAATGAAAAAGAGTATCGAGAAAGCTGGCCTATTTATAAAGGCGCGTAGAGCTGAGATGCTCAGTCTTTAAAATGGTTTTGCTCGTTTCGGATAACAGCGATATTTACGATTTAACCGCCGAGCAGTTAAAGTATATACCAAAGGTCATTCTACTCCAACAGTTTTATAATTACATAGATTATTTGTGGGATAAGCTTCCCGAACATATCAAGGCAGATTCGGAGGTTCAGCAATATCGCCGCTGTTTAATACATTATAATTTGCCGTGGCAGCGAACGCACATCGACGGTCCGCCGCCACTGATAAAGAACTGCGGCGAATGTCGCCGAAGATAGGTCGAGGTCTGTTGAATCGTGCGATAAACGCACTTCCGATCGAATTACATATCCCCGGCTATCAATTTTGCGGTCCGGGAACTCGTTTAGAAACACGATTGGCAAGAGGTGATCAGGGTATTAATCCATTGGACGCAGCGTGTCGCGAGCACGACATAGCCTACTCGCGTAGCAACGATCTCGCAGAACGACACGTGGCCGACAATATACTCGCCGTGAAAGCGCGAAAACGTGTCACCGCGAAAGATTCGACTCTCGGAGAAAGAGCTGCAGCTACAGCCGTTTGGGCGGCCATGAAGACTAAAACGAAACTCGGTATGGGTTTGAAAACGACAAAAAAGAAGAAGAACAAGCGAATACTTCCGGTAGCGAAACGCGGCGGTATCCTGCCGATCCTGCCGTTATTAGGGGTTCTCGGCTCGTTGGTCGGCGGAGCGGCGGGAGTCGCAAAGGCCGTGAACGATAACAAAGCCGCGCAGCGTCAGCTGGAAGAGATGCAACGTCACAATCGCGTCATGGAAGGTCACGGACTTTATCTCGCTCCGTACAAACGCGGACGGGGAGTCTCGAGAAAAAAAAAAAAAAAAAAAACGTCGAAGAGACGCTAAAAATCCCCAAGGGTGTAACTACCAACGTACAACTGCAACAATTGGCAAAACGTATGCGCATTCCATATTTTAGAGGTATTTTCATGCGCGACTCGTTACCGATCGGCGGTATACGTCGAAACGAGAGTGGCATCGTGAATTTGGATAATGCTGAGGGACCGGGTACTCACTGGGTGGCGTACGCGAAGAGGGGAGATCGTGCCATATATTTCGACAGTTTTGGCAATCTTCGACCACCGAGAGAATTGGCGCAGTATCTGAAGAACAATGTAATAGAGTACAATCGCACGTCTTATCAGCGATACGATCAGAGCAATTGCGGACAACTGTGTCTGCGCTTTCTACAGTCGGTTGACAATCACTTTAAAGACCGACGTTACGCTGTTTAATCTCAGTATTCATTTAAACATGTCACTGACATTTACGCTCACCGGCAAGAGCAGCATCCTCGCGGTAAGCTACTTTCCCGCCGTAGATTTGAGCGATGGCGATTACGAGCTCGGTCTGACAGATTTTGAAATCTCTCACACGATACCGAATGTAAATTCGTCGAACAATAAATTCTACTATGACGATGACGACAAGGAGATTACCATTCCCGAAGGATCGTACGAACTGCGTGATATAGACATGTATCTGAAACGCGCCCTTTTATGGAACCCGTCCAATAATGTCTCGACAAACGAATGGAGAGTACCCATTGATTATTCGGGCTAATAACAATACGATGAAGAGTGAGATCAAGTGCGCTTATCGGATAAATTTTACAAAACCGAACAACATTGGATCGCTGCTGGGATTTTCAGCGAATCGCGTGCTAGAGTCGCGACAATGGCACGAATCAGATGTTCCGATAAATATCATCAACGTAAACATCATTCGCATAGAGTGTACACTGTTAAATTCATAGTGTCAAATTCTACTTAATTTGAGTCATTTTTGAACACTCCTGTAGGTCGCCACTGCTCCTACTCAATATTTAGTTAATTTAACTAAAACAATGGAGTTAAATAATATAACTCAAGAAATGTATTAAATTTGACTCAAATTTAGTTTATTATCTACTAGATGTATATGTTAATTTAAACCTGTAATGTAGTAAAAAATGACTTAATATTGATTTGTAACTTACTACCTACAATGTGTCAAAAGATACTCAGATTTAGGTTAAATATTACTATTTTTATTGTTATTGTAAACACACAGTGATAATTAAATTAGACTCATATTTTAGTTATATTTACTAAATCATACAAGCACAGTTTAATGCAATTTTAAATAAAAACAGGAATCAGTGTGCACATATATTTAATTTTTTGCAATTGTACAGAAATAAAAAAATATCCTTAAGGGAAGTACAAACCATTAAAAAAAATATTACACCAAGTTTTTAGATTAATGCGTATTATATATCTTTAGTCGAACATACTTTGTTTCGTAAACTTATATAATAGTTTTCGTTACCTGCAATAATAAATGACTTATGTGCACAATAAGTTCGAAAATCATATAAGAGTCTGATTTTTTTACATACATGTAATCTTCTATATAACGTACAATATAAGAGTGAAAATGATCATCAAAACCGAGTGTTACAAATACATGACAATAAAAATATATAGTAGTACCAGACGATACAATTTGAGTTATAACACCGAACAGTGGTAAATTTCCATCATATGAAATTAATAAAACTTCACCAACTCTGTACATTGTACTCTGAACATTTGCTGATTTTGCAACTGTAATTATTGAATCAACAGTTAAATTATCTGCATCAAATGCTGCTTTCAAGAAGAGCTCGTGGTTTTCTAATAAAACCACTTTTTTAACAGTAGTCGAATGCAATTCTGCCACATTTGCAGATTCTCCAAAACATTTTATCCCTCCTAGAATTGCAGCCTGTTTAATTTGATTCCTATATGCAAGCGTTTTACACACATTAATAAAGTTACCACTTGAAGCAGCCATTCTCTTAAAACTAAAATGTCTGCTTTCGTTACGCATGTTCCAATATCTAATAGGAGGCCCTAATTCTTCTCTTATTACTCGCGGATAATGCACAAGAAAATGTTGTTTTGGTGTCAACCGTCGCTCAGGGAAAAGGAACAAAAATAGTTCGTGATGTTCATGAATTATTTCTTGCAATAAGAATGTATCACTTATTGAGATACGTGGAGCCATAACAATATCGAGAATTTTTAACATAAAGAGATACAACTGCCAATAATTATTATCTATTGGAATTTTGTTACCTATGAGTAAAGGCAATATTCTAATTAAACACCACATTTGAGCTGCGCTTTGCCCCGTCGAACCACCAGGCTTATTCAATTGTTCTCTTGTTAATGCAGTTGGTTTGTTTTTAATATCACAAAAACCGTAACTAAAACTTTTCAAGTGAGCATTCAAAAAAGATAAAGTAAAGAACTTGTCATTCAATATAAACTGTCCTAAAATAAGTCGCAATTCTAATGATCCCCAACCTTCAAATATATCATGCATACAGTCAACTGCAAAGTTTTTCGTAACATGCCAATAACCCAATACATTAAGGCAACAACTATCATTAATTCCAGTTTCAGAAACTGTCTTAGTTCCATTTAACACATCTGCCAGTTGTTCTTCATAATTTTCTGGTGTCCTTGCAAATTTTGCAGAAACTTCTATAGTGCATGTATTCATATCATCTTTGTGCAAAGTACAAAATCTACAATAATAATTACCAGTAAAACCTTCCACCAAACCAAACAATTTCTGAATGCCTAAATTATCGCCAGTAAATTGCCACAAAATAAATTTCAGATTTTGTTCAATGTTATCATTGGCATAGACTGTTATACCATCTCTTTTTAACTCTTCTAATTCTCTAACAAGAGGCTGCAATATTTTGTTATAGCCGTACTTTTTAACGTCAACCACGTAGTGTATATTATAAAGAAAGATATTATCGAGAGAAGACATATGTATAAGAGGCAAATCCTTTATCGTGAAATAAACAAGACCAAGTTTATGAATTCCAGCTTTTGAATTTAAAGGGTTTGTAACTTCAACATCATCTATATAAAACTCTAAAGCTATCACATTATCATCAGTGGACAGAATCTCATGATTTCTGTAATAAGCACCTTGTTGTATGTTAATCATTTCATTAACTTCATCTTTAGCTCTTTGTTTATACTGCATTATAGTATTTAGAACACCATGAGAAGAAAAAAATTTTGTGAGCAATTCCTTTAATGGAATTTGTTGGAATGTTTCTTTCACTCGTATTAAACGCATCACACCTGACTTAGATCTATTTTCATAACGCACACCTAATTCAACTTCTATTGGTGCTACATAGGTTGGCCAATTTTTTGCCAAATTCTGTAATTTTGATACAGTAGAATAAGACTCCAAAGCTAGTGATAAATTATCAAATTCCTGTAATAGATTATTGTGTTCCTCTGAAAGAATGTTCCCAAATACATCTTTTGTTTTTTGTTTTAAATAAAGGATGCAATATGACATAAGGTCTGATGTTTTCTCAATATTGCTCACTGCAGTAGTGACTGTGATATTTGGTTGTGCCAATAAATCAATGCAGTGCTGAGCAGCTATATTTTTAACTCTTTCAATGGTATTCCCTGGCATACTGTGATTACCTGCATCATAAGACTGAACTGTATGTGTGGAAGAATCTACTTCTACATTTTCTATTCTTAAATTATTAGGTAATGGATCTATGGAAACAATTCTTGATTGTTCATGCATACTGTTAATAGAATGACAATTTTTACAATGGCGAATAAAATTAAAAACTTTCATAAAGATCTGGGAACAATTGTTTTCAGTGCACACAATAACTTCACCATCTCTAATGCCGTGAAATAAACGAATATGTCTACGCAACATCTCGGTTTGATAAAATATTTTTTCACACTTTGGACATTTCATGACTGTTCTGAAACGTGACAAAATAGTTGTGCTTTCAATTCTCGTACAGAAGCTGGGATATGCTTATCAGTAAGGGTACCAGTTTTATAAAATACAACATCTAAAAAATACCACACATTCTTGCAGAATTCAGAGTAATCTAAATCACAGATAAAGTGTAATTTAAAACATAAGTCTACACCTTTCAAAACAGTCGGCGCATTAATGGCATGATTTTCTACGATGATAAATACTTGTGTTGGTCGAGACTCTTCTCCAGTGAGCAGAATAAATGGTTGCTTTCGACGCTTATCTGGTCCTAAACGGTCATTAGCGAGGTAGTAATCCAAATTTGTTGTTTCCTAGAGAAAAAATATAGATTTACCAATACTAAAACTAAATAACGTGAGTAACTTTTGCTAATAATGAGAATAGTGTATTGTATCAGTTACACTGTCAAATATGCTACTTGTGTACTTTCTGAGAAAAGTATAATGGATAAGATGCCAATACAGTTTGTAATTATATAAATTATGTAAAATAATTCTCATATAAACTGAAATCCAGTACTCACAGGAACAACATCAATGAAATGCAACTTAGAAACTTGCGAAGTTGGTTTGATCCTAACCGTTTCCTTTTTACCTTGTTCTTTGAATAAAAGAACCGTTTGAGGGAGAAGAAATGGAAGCAGTCGCAATGCAGTTAAGCTCCGGTCAAAGTCTATTTAAAACAATCACTTTAAAATCAAAATTATTTTACAATCTAAGATAATAAAATGCATTTTATTAACCTTGCGCACTTAATTCTTCTGCAAATTTTTCAGCACCTGTGCGACCACAGTTTTTGGCTTGAAAGATTATTCTTTCTGAGAGTAATCCAAACTCACTACAAAGAGCATCTCCCTGTTGTTGTGAATATCGTCGTACAAATTCTGCGTCTATCTATAAAATATAATATGATCAAAAGATAATATATAAGTATCTTTTGCTAATATTTTTTTCATGTTTAAATAACATTAATACAAATTACTATGTGTATATTTACAATTTCTGGCTCTAACAAACGAGGCCATGCGTCAAGAATTTCCGTAAGAGTATGCTTCTCGTCAAAAATAAAGACGTCTCTTGCAGCTGCAGTATCACGCATACGTTCAATTACAATAGATTTTGGTGTCGAGTTTTCCTTTAACCACTGCTGCATTTGTAATACTTCTTGGCTAATTTCTGTATTTTTTCCAGAGTGTCTTATTGTTGTCTCTTTATTACAATCATCAGTTGCTTTCTTCTTGCGTGATTGTACTTTAAACGCTGCTTTATCCCCGGAACTGAGACGTTTCCTCCAGTTTCTAATTCGATCTTCAATAAGTCCAGATGACGCACTTCCGTTCCGCCCTTCACAGAACCACTGTTCCTATACAAATTTTAATTCAGTTGGCTACAATAAATTAAAAATCCATAAGGTTTATATAGCTTACATAGCCTCTTCCTTCGTGACCTGTCAAAGATGGAAATTCTTGTATGATTAGCTGTGCCAAACTGGCCTTTTGTGCTGTACTAGGAAAAGGCCCATATTTATCAGTGAATGCCGAAACGAATAATCGATTAAGTCGTTGCTTGTCACACCAACCAATTTGTTTCTTTTCTATTAGCAGGGATAAAATGGTTGGATACTTCTTTTGCAATATTTGTCTCAAATCAAGATCAACTAAATTAGAAGATGTATGTGCAAACGGAGCAAAAGAATGTTCAGATGAGGCAAATGAACTACATGAAGTTGAGTCAGATATTCTTGTCAGATCAATACTGTCACTGGTAGCAGAAGAAACAGGTATTGTTATGTCGAATAGCACTTCCTCTAGTGATGACTTGTATTCAGCTAATAGTTTTGCGAACTTCAATCGTGGACCGGCTGGTGGAATAAGAACCTTTATTGTATCCATGTCTAACAATTTAAATGAATCTTGATCGATTTGTTCTCCTGTTAAAAGAAATTAATTTATAAGAATATCATAACTAAAATATTTTATTTTATCATGTATTATAATACATGATATCGCACACAGCTAATCCTATAATGTACCAGTCAAACTATGGGAACATTTACAATAATTTAAAAAAATTCCTTATGACAGCAATACTAAATAAGCTATTAATTGCATGAATTATTGCAATTTCCAAAACACTGATGCTGCTAAAAAGATTTTATAACACTTACGACGAAAATTGTCTATAAAATCTCCAAATCCCCATTCTTGAAGTTTTTTAGATACAAACTCTTTTGTATTATTGGCTTCAGCCATTATCTGTGAAACAGTCTGGCAATGAATGAAAAGAAACACACAATAAAAGACAATACTAAAGTGGCTAGATATTCACTGAGCACACAAACAAGAACAAATAACGAATGCAAGTGTTCAATCAGAAATCGGAAGATATATTGCTCTAGCCGCTCTAGCGAGACAGACGAACATGTGAACGAAAATGTGAATTGGAATAAATGTAAATAGAATAATTGTGTTCGCTGGTTAGGTTAGGTTTTTGTTGCTCAACTACAATTTAACACTTAATACAATTTATGAACTAAATAAATACAGAAGAACTGTAACTTAAATAATAAGCAGAACTAACCTCTAACATCGACAGCTGTCGTTTTTATTAGCCAATAAATATATCTATTTTACTTACCATAAAGGTAAAAAGAGCTTCTTCTTGTTTTCTTCGGATTATATTCACTGCAAATTAGCACTTTAACTTTATAATCCTTGAAATACACAACGCGTTTATTTGGCGGGATCTTCTACGACTTTACCCTTAGTAACGTCGCGTCCGGCGTCGCCGCTATTCAAATGTTATTAACCACAGAAATGAGTTGAATAGATGTAGTTAATTTTTTAACTACATGTTTTGTGTTGAAATAATAAATTTTGACACACATGATAGTTAAAAATAACAAAATGTTGCTTAACTCAAGGAATTGGTTCAAATTTGATCCTTTCATATTTAACAGTGTAACGTGACCGCGGGTGCATACAGCAACAAGTACGTGCACACGATACATGAGTTTTCACCGAGTGTGCCTCCAGGATATAAGATATCGGAAACGCCGGCACAGATCATTTACCTTCCGATCATCGTACGGAGCATTTCGGACTTGACGCTTCGCGTCGTGGATCAGGACGGTCGATTGATTGATTTTCGCGGAGAGGAGATCTCCGTTAGACTGCACGTACGAAGACGACAGCGGTAACGTGAGATGCTCGTACTGAACGAAGCTGAGCAAGTGCAACAGACGAGAAAGAAAATTAGAGAGACAATCCGATCGCCAAAGAAGAAACTCACTGCGTCGAA
>JASTWL010000888.1:0-68569 GCA_035220575.1 Temnothorax rugatulus | reverse complement strand
GTGTACGCACCCAACTTTACCAACGTTCGGACGCACCCGGGTACCCCGGTGCCCACCTCTCATTTTTTCAATTTTTTCAATATTTATGCAATTGAAATGGTTTCCTTAACGTTTATCTCAGTAAATAAACATAAAAAATTATCGGTTCCTGCCATATTTGTTACAAACAAACAATTAAGAAGAGAAGGAAAACACGAAAGGCCTGCTCCGAATGTGATAGGCCAATTTGCGATGAACATGCGATAACTTTTGCCAAGTGCATAGAATGCAATAAATAAATGTTTTTTTTTTGTTTTTTAAATAAATTTTCATGTATTTTATTATTACGCAACTCATTTCACATGCATAAATCAAATAAATTAATAAAAAAAGCTAATAGTTCACTCAAAATTGAATTTTTCTATGGTGGGTACCCAGGTAACCGGGTGCGTCCGCGGCATATGTATACTTTAAACTAGATTATTTATGCTTAAAAAAATTCTTAAAAATCTCCAAATGCACCATTTGCTTAAAAATGAGTTAAATAACGACGATCCGGGCGTACAAAGCGAAATTTTCATTTTTAATCCACTTACATGCAAAAATGAGCAGTGGTGGGCACCCGGGTAACCGGGTGCGCACACAAGGGTTAAACAGGATTAAAGGGCTGTATGAAGAAACGGAGACATCAGTCAGGACAAACAAAGGGATTACGAGAAACTTCATCACAAAGATTGGTGTGAGGCAGGGTTGTGTTCTGAGTCCAGACCTGTTCAGTCTTTATATTGCGGATTTAGACGAGGCGTTAGAGAAGCGAAATATAGGCGGTATTGTATTGGGCATGTATAGGGTATGGTCGTTAGCTTACGCCGACGACATGGTTCTACTGGCCAAGAATAAAGAGGCACTGGATGATATGATGGATACATTGAAAAGATTTTTGAAGGATAGGAAGCTAGAACTAAGTACAGAAAAAACAAAGGTCATGATTTTTAATAGTGGTGGCAAGTTAGATAGAAATTGGAAATGGGGTAAGGAAAGAATAGAGGAGGTGAAGACTTTTAAGTATTTGGGGTTCACGTTTAACAGAAAAGGAAATTACACGGATCATATGAAAGAAATGGGCAGGAAAGGAAGATTAGCAGCAAATAAGGTATGGGGCCTCGGTGAAAGGATATGCAAAGATGATTTTAAGAGGAGACGGACATTGTTTAATTATCTGGTCAAAAGTGTTATGGAATATGGGGTGGAAGTATGGGGGTGGATGGAGAAAAGTGAATTAGAAAAGGTCTGGCTGGACTACATCAGATGGATTTTTAGAATAGAATTCTGTACGCCGCGGTATATGATCTTGAGAGAGTTGGGCCTAAAGAAATTAAAAATTGATTGGGGATTAAGAGCCATGAAGTATGAAAAGAGGAGCAGAGAAAGTAGTTCGAATAGGCTAATGGCGGCATGTTGGGAAGAAAAAGATAAAACGGAGAATATTTCGGGCAGTGGGAAGAAAGATCTATTCAGTAGTGAAAGGGAAAGTTATTTTAATAATTTGGGGTGGGGTCTTGAAGCGATAAGAACTGCAAGAAGGGAAGGTATCGACATGCTCAGGGTAATAAGAGAAAGAGAACAAGATTTACAAGAACAATCTATTGACAGTAAGATTAGAAATGCGCGGTACAATATAAGATACAAGGAGCTGGGTGTAGCGTGTAATAAACCTAGATATTTATTAAATGTAAATATGGACAAGATAATGTCGGGTGATGGTATTAGAGCGTTGATAGGATTGAGGTGCGGTAATATGGAGGAAGCAAATAAATATTGGTTGGGGGAGGATGTAAAGAGTTGTGGATTTTGTAAGCTGGGTAGGGATAATCTGGAACATTATGTAGGTGAATGCACGGTGATTGGCGATTGGTTTGTAAATTTGGATAAGAGCTATAGGGAAAGACTAGATACATTATGTAACGATGAATTAGGAACAGAAAAAGGGAGGATACTAAAAAGGCTTTGGAAAGAGAAGGAGAGGAAGCGGAGACAGGTTAGAACATAAGTGAACGCGAGCGAATGAAGTCTGTTAATAGCGGAGGTTTTGTAGTTTATATGGTGTGGATGGATGAGTGCTTGAGGTTTATTGTAAACCAAGTTCCTTTTCTTGGCTATAAGCTTGAAAATAAATATATATCTATCTATAAGCCTTAGTGCGCACTCAGTGCACTAATAATGCAAGTGCCCGAATATTACAGACAAAATTTCACAAACATCGGTTAACTCTTTGTCTCTTTCTAACGTCTCCCTTAGAAAGAGACGAAGAGTGAGTTAACCTAAAGTTAAAAGTTAACCAATGTTTGTGAAAAAAGTAAACATTTTGTTATATATAATAATAATAATAATAATATGTATATAACACATACCTCAAGGCACACAAACACAGAATTGCGTATGAATCCACGCGGCGGTGCCCGATTCAAGAAATCCTATTAATAAACACATAAATCTATAAGCTAAAAGAAATAGAAAATACTTTACTTGTAAATTATTGTTAATACTTACCAAATTACTATACGTTTACTTCTCTTTTTTTATTATATATTTCTTTATCAAGAAACACGGTTATCACTTCACTGACGTGAATCGCTTCACTGACATAAAGTCTCTATCTATATAAATCTATACCACCATAAACCAAATAAATCATGATATTACCATGAACAATCCTAATCGATAATTCCATTTCGCGTATCGTCGATAATGTTACCGATCGTATGTATAATATACGCATAAACCGTGGATGAGCAGGGGGTCAATCATGAATCTTTTCCCCTAGGATGGACCAATCATATTCTGTGTGCGTTCGAAAAAGCTATTAGCGCTAAAAGCGCGTTCCCCGAACACAACGAAGATTGCGTCACCGCCGGCAGATAGACAAAAAACGGTCGGGACCTGTGCTCGGCTGCTCGCGCGGTTCCGAGAGGGAAATTTCACGCCGCGAGCCGCGAGGCTAACGAGAATTTCGAGCAAAGGCGAAGGAATATAGAGCGAGTCGACAGAGCCGGTCGTCCGCAGCGGGATACGTCGCGACGGCAAGGGTGACAGCGACGGGGAAGCAGGAAAATAGGAAGATTGAACGTGTGTGTCCACGCGCGCGCGGACGTACCCGACCTACTCGTGTTCATTCAAGACACATATACGTCGCGTTCTCGAGGTGTGTTTATTGCGTGGTGCGCGAAATTGAGCCTGCCTCTTGTACTTGAGGCTGATTTCCGATGATGCAAGCAATGGATACTGTAACAGTAAGTATTGCAAAATATTGCAAAATCTCTTAAAATCTCGGCTACTCGCAACTCGTTGCGTCGCGTAAAAAATAAATAAATAAATAAATAAAGTGTTCTGAACTGTAAGGGGCGGTCAGGATTGAGAAAAGGTTGATAAACGGGCAAAACTCGATAAAACGCAAGACTTTATTCTCAATGTCCGCGTAGCTCGGTTACGTTACAACGACTTTCGTACGAACCGCCGGACAAGAGAGTCGTAACGTAACCGAGCTACGCGGACATTGAGAATAAAGTCTCTTGCATTTTATCGAGTTTTGCCCGTTTATCAACCTTTTCAATTCTGACCGCCCCTTACAGTTACTTTTTTTTTATTTTACAGGAGGAAGAGGACAGGACGTTGGCGCAGGCGGCAGAACAAATCCAGATTACCGCACAAAAAAAAATATAGCTGCGGCAACTACAGCGGCTGCGATAATTCCGGCGGTTGCGTCAACTTCGGCGGCTGTAATAACTCCGACAGTTGCGTCAATTGTGACGGTTGCGTCAACTTCGGCGGCTGCGACAACTCCGGCGGCTACAACAACTCCGGTGACTGCGACAATTCCGGTGACTGCGACAATTCCGGTGACTGCGACAACTCCAATGGCTGCGGCTCCAACAACGGCTTTGCCAGCTCCCACGAGACGTAATATTTACAACTTGTGTTCGATCGCGTAAATATATAATATATAATAAATAAATAATATATATATATATATATATACATAATATAATATATCTTATAATCGTTAAATAATTTCTCTTTTTTTGTTACAGCTAGAAGATGGATGAAGAGCCGTAAATCTCGCGGCTCATACCGCGGTCGTGAACATGGCGGCTTATACCGCGATCGTGGCCGTAGCAGCAACGGGCATCGCGGTCGACGCGGCAGTGGCCGTGGAGGATCATACGGCGGCGGCGGCGGTAGCAAGACGATCTACCAAACGATTAACCTATAATAACCTATATCTATAAACTTGGTTTATGATTATAATTTTAAGATAAGATGTTTCAGAGCTATACCTTACTTTTCTATCATATTCATCTTTTTTTTTTGTATCCGTAATTATATAATATTCTGCATTATTCTGCATTATATTTTTATATAAATTTTTATAAATGGAAAACATTTTTTCTTTTTACATGAGACATTAGTATTTGTTCTTTGTTCGCTAGCTCGAAATAAATTAATTTAATTGTAATTTTAGAATTTTGTTACATGAGCGTATTAGTTTTATAAGTACTTATTTTGAAATAACGTAAAGAACAAGATATAAGTGGCATTAAATATTTGTTTTTAACATTGTAATAATAATATAAATAAATAAATTGTTCTAAACTCTAAAAATAGGTTCTTATTTGACATTTTATAATTTTTTTTAGTTTAAGATTGCTCCACAATGATATGACACATATTTGGAATTTGTTACGGTAGGCAAATGAATAAACTTGAATAAAATCTCAATAAGAATAAAAAATCCAATACAAATTATAATACATAGATATTTTTATTTGTATTTTTCAGATTCAGGCTTATTTTTATGTTATTTAAAAAGAGTGTATTTTATTAAAAAATACATTTATAAATTCATTTTTCAAAAACTACGAAATAAAGATACAGCACTATATTAGCACTTTTAATTATTATAAATATGTTTTATTATACATTCATCTTCGAACAGAGCTACATGTTTTGTGTCATTTACTTTGTATATTAGAATCATTTACTTTATATATTAGAATTGTGATTAAGATATAATTTCTTTAGTAGCAATTAATTTACGTTGAATAATTACCACTGTCAGGAGCATTATAAATATGTTTTATTATACATTCATCTTCGAACAGAGCTACATGTTTTGTGTCATTTACTTTGTATATTAGAATTGTGATTAAGATATAATTTCTTTAGTAAATTAATTTACGTTGAATAATTACCACTGTCAGGAGCAAAAATATATCATTGCAGTCCACAACTTTACACGTGGAGAGTTCACCGAATACTGACGACGATATCAATAGCTGGTATTAAATACGGGTTTTGAAAACGAACTGTAAGGTCGTATATGACTAACAATAAGTAAGGTCGTATAAGCTAAGGCCATGGATGTTCTAATTAATAAGCTAAATAAAATAATGACATTTGAATAAAATATTTTACACTTATTATATCCAAGATAATTTTTCCGAAAAAATATGCGTCTGATTAGTAAGTTTTAATTTTAATAGCTATATATTGTGCGATCGTGGAGATATTATTAAAGACCGATAGAAGAAAAATTGCTAATATGAAATGCATAATTGAAAATAAGAATAAAATATCATATAATAATAGAATACATGATGTTACATATAGATAAATACATAATATTCTTAAACATTAATTCACTCCGTCTTTAAAAAGCTCTTGAAATAGCCAACGTGTTTAGTGATTTCTGACGATCGTACATTTACCTTTTGGATAATATGTGAAAACATCACTAAAGAAATTATTTTGTGCGTAGTCATAAACCTGAAACAGATTATGTCAACAGTCATTATTACTGCATTATTTTTGTTGAATATGAGAGACAATATTCATCGTTATTGTAATATCTATATATTTAGACGATGGAAAAATAGTCGAAGAAGGGAAATTGAAGAAAATTGTGGAAAACGAACCAAGAAGAATTTGTTCACAGTATAGAAAAAGAAAAGACACGACAAAATAATGAGAAAAATAAATGATGAAGAAGAAGAAATAATATAGCGATCAAAAGGAGAATAAGAAAGAACAAAATTGAAAAACGTGGAAAATAAATGAAAAGGAATCATATCAAAGTATGAAGAAAGAGGAAGAAAAACACGCAGAGAAAAACATCAAATAAGAAAATAGGAAATATATTAAGAGAGACTGAAGAAAAAGAGATAGAGTAATAATTCAAGAAGGAAAACTGAACAAAAATACTGAGAAAAAGGAATCTAAAGGAATTGGAATCTAATTCTATATTTGTCTGCAATAATATCTTTTCAACACAATCAATAAATGTGTTATATATATTTATATTCTTTAAACTTTACCTTGTCAAGTTGATCTTTAGAATACAGATGCTCTGTTAACGCTACAATCTTCTTAATCTCCCTGTAAAAACAAAATTCCAAATATAATTACAATTAATACATATAACAAACTTTTACAATTTTAAACAATTTGTGTTTATGTAAAGAATGTTCTTACCTAGGTACTACATTTGAAAAATTGTTTATAATATGATCGAGCACTAAGTCATTTTTCGCATGTCGTGCAATAATAGAATGGAAAACTGTGATACGGTGTTGTTGGCGAATTTGTGATTGCCGGGCGTAACTCCAGCTTCGCCAATTGGCGTAAGAGGAGGCCGAGTTCGACCCCGACAGGGATCCGGAGTGCGGAAAATGAACGGACACTGCTCGTTTCACGTCACATATAACACGGCACTTTATTTGTAATGTACAGTGTCGCCGAGGGCCTTTCCAGAACGAGGCGCGGCGTGGAGTAGAGTACGGAATGCACCTCTCGCTGTCAGCGAGGGTGAAAATGCAGACGCTCAGAGGCGTTAAGTTCGTCACCGCACTGTGAGAGCGGATCGAGCGCGCGAATGGCGCGGTTACGAGTGTCTGCGAGACACTTGGCTGAGTGCACTGACGGCACTGTAACTGCAGCGCGGATGCACAACGGGGCGTAAGTCCGCGTGAACCGCCACTTGCGAGATCAACGAATTCGCGACGGTGAACTTGACCGCGTGAATCGGAGTAGAGATCTATGCGTACGGGTGCAAGTCGGCAAGAGGACCGCTTGAACCGCTCGATTTTCTTCTACTGAGGAGCCGGAGCTCTCGCGGGCCCGTTTCCGGAGCATTCCGTGACGCGACAATTGAAAGGGCCAATAGGCGCGTTTCGTAGGATCACGGGATCCTCGCATGTCCGGATCGATAACGCGACGCGAGAGACGGCGCGGTCAGGGGTGACGCGGGGGAGCGGCGCGAAGTCGCCTCGTTCAGGGGGCGGCTCAGGGATGGCGGCAGCGGTATCGATCGCGGTGATCGATCGCGGTGAAAATCCTGAACATACCGCCCGCCGCGAATACCGATTCGCAATAAAGACAGGAGCCGCCCGCCGTGACGAATGTGGACCTCGCGCCGCCCGCCATGCGGAGCACTGCGAGTGCTGAAACAAACTTAAAAATTAACAACTTAAACTAGAATTTCCAATGTACAGAGTTATTTACAGTATATACAAATTTACGGTGCGATTGAGCGCACGATGCTTCGCAGCTATCACGGAATGTCACTCTGGATCACTACGATCGGTATTTACATCAACCGGGAGAAATGATAACTTAACGATCGCGCGTTTGTACGTGGATTTGGCCGTTCTGACCGTAACGACGCGTGTAAGTCCATCCTCGCCAGGGTGACACTCTATGATTCTGCCCAACTCCCACTTGTTCGGAGGAGCCAGTGAGTTTCGCAGAAGTACTAAGCGTCCGACTCGAGCAAGCCTTTGAACCTCACGCCACTTGGGGCGTTGCTGCAATGTATGCAGATAGTCATTTGACCACAGCTTCCAAAAGCTATCGCGCATTTGTTGAATTAGCTGCCATCGAGTGAGACGCGTTTCCTTTTCGTCGAGCAAGGAAGGCGTGGGAGCGCTTGTAAGAGCGGTACCGATAAGAAAATGACTCGGTGTCATTGCACAATAATCATCTACATTGTCGGACATCTGAGCGAGCGGTCGCGAGTTTAGACACGCTTCGATTTTACATAAGAGCGTGGTCAGCTCCTCGAACGTCAGCGTGTGTGCTCCGATGACGCGTTTCATGTGAAATTTCACGCTGCGAACGCACGCTTCCCATAGTCCGCCGAAATGCGGCGCGGACGGAGGAATGAAGTTCCAACGAACGCCTTGAGTCGCGGTTTGATTCTGAAAGTTCGGATCGCGTACGGCTTTCTTCCATGCGGCGGATATTTCGCGATGAGCGCCGTGAAAGGTCGTTGCGTTGTCCGAGTACATATCACTGGGAACGCCGCGACGCGCACAAAACCGATCGAATGCAGCGACGAACGCGGAAGTCGTACAGTCGCTCACTAACTCTAGGTGCGTGGCTTTCACGGCCATGCACACAAACACGGCAATATACGCCTTTCTCGCTTTGTATCCTCGACCGGGTGTGGATCTGACCTGTATCGGTCCGGCATAATCTACCCCGCAGTGTAGGAATGCGCGTGACGTCGACGTAACGCGACACGCGGGCAAGTCGCCCATCAACTCGCTCGCGATCTTGGCGTTTTCCCGAGCGCATATGACACATTGATGTAGAATGGCGCGGATTGTTTGACGCGCGCGTAATATCCAATACGTTTCACGCAGCCGGTGCAGCGTGTATTGCGGCCCAGCGTGGAAGGCGCGTGCGTGTGTATCGCGTATTAACGCGGCCACTGCCGGATGAGCAGCGAGCACAACCGGGTGCTTCTTGTCGTGCGGAAACGTTGAATGGCGGAGGCGACCGCCAACGCGAATGAGCCCGTGCTCGTCGAGAAACGGGTTTAACGGCAGTAACTTACTGCGTTTCGAGATGCGCTGTGCGCTCTCTAGCTGAGCGTATTCGACAGGGAACAGCTGACGCTGAATGTTTCTCAGCCAAAAGGTGCGCGCGAAATTAATTTCGTCCGGACTGAGCGGTTCCGGCTCGGTTTGCGACGGCGCATTTAACTTGACGCGACCACTTTCGCGAGCGCACCGAACAAATCGCATGACGTAAGCGGTGACACGCACCAGCTTGCTCCACGACGAGAATCTCTCGCCGAGATCCCATCGATCGCGAGATTGCATGAGGTGCACGGGAGCGCGAACTCGCTCTTCCGGCGGTGTTTCCTGCAAATCAGATTGAGGCCTAGATGGCCATTGATCGGACGAAAGTTTGAGCCAGTCAGGCCCTGTCCACCACAAGGGTTGACTTATAAGATTTTCCGGGGGCGCGCCTCGCGACACGAGATCGGCCGGATTTTGTTGTGAGGGCACGTGATGCCACTCGGCATTCGGTAAGAGGGTTTGTACCTCGTGAACCCGATTTGCGACGAATATTGGCCATCGGGAAGGAGGCTGCGATAGCCAGGCTTCCGTGACCTTCGAATCGGTCCAACAGTGGTACGATTTGATCGCGATTGTGAGAGCAGATCGGATCGCGTCGATTGCGCGCGCGAGAAGGACCGCGGCGCTCAGCTCTAATCGAGGAATACTCATGGGTTTGAGCGGCGCTACTTTCGATTTTGACATGAGCATCGTGACTTCGACTGTTCCGTCGATGTGCGTAACTCGTAGATAAATGACCGCTCCGTATGCGGAGGCAGACGCATCGGCAAACCCATGAATTTCGGCGCAGAGCGTGTCGGATCCGTAACCCGTCCAACGCGGAATCGAGATTCGTTTCAATAGCGGCAATTGAAGGTAATAATCTCTCCATTTTCGGAGGAGATCGTGAGGGATGACGTCGTCCCATTCACAGCGAAGCAGCCAGAGCTGCTGCATGAGAATTTTCGCGGTGATGACCACGGGAGCCATCCAGCCGAGAGGGTCGAAAATTCGAGCGATAGTCGAAAGAATTAATCTTTTCGTGTCGGGAACCGACTCTACAAGTTTGACGTCGAATTGAAAGACGTCTTTGTGTGGATCCCACTTGAGACCGAGCACTTTAAGACGTTCATCAGATTCGAGCGTTATTGCTGAAGCAAGGCCATGATCATGAGGATCGATGCCTTCGAGTAAGACAGGATTGTTTCTTGCCCATTTGCGAAGATGAAATCCTGCTCTTTTCAAGAGAGAGATTAATTGATCTCGCGTTTGAAGCGCGAGAGGTATATCGTCTGCACCGAACACACAGTCGTCGACGAATGTGTGCAGCTGCAAAACCGGAACAGCTAACGGGAATTCCGCGCCTTCGTCTTTGGCTACTTGTTCGACCACACGGAGGGCGGCATTCGGCGCGTTTGCGTTACCGTACGTGACGGTTAGTAAGAGATAAGCTATTAATGGCGAGGTCGGAGTGGGTCGCCATAAGATTCGCTGATATTTCACGTCGCAGGGGTGGACGAGAATTTGACGATACATCTTGGCGATGTCGGCGGTGAAGACAAATCGATATTGCCGCCATCGCAAGATAATGAATGATAACTCAGGTTGCAACTTGCGGCCAACCATGAGATGATCGTTCAAGGACAGACCATTGGAGGTCGGATGAGAAGCGTTGAAGACAACGCGCAAACGAGTTGTCGAGCTATGCTCGCGTATGACTGCGTGATGCGGTATATAATATACCTGACCATCGGAAGGGTCGTCTCGCGGCGCCTTGACCATGTGTCCGAGACGCTCGTATTCCGCGAGAAATTCGTTGTATTCCTTTGCGAGATCCGGATTTGACTTTAACCGCGACTCGAGACGCGAATACAACGCGATTGCGGACGATTTTGATTCGCCTATGTTGATAGGGGGCCCCGATTTGAACGGTAACCGCACTATATATTGCCCATTGGGGGCACGAGAATGCGTCGATACGAAATGCTCTTCGCATCGAATCTCTTCCGGTGAGAGATGTGTTTGCTGAGGAAGTTCTTCGACCTCCCAGAAACGTCGCAACTGGTCGGAGATTTCCGACAGCACCGTGCAGTGGTGCGTTTGAATGCGAGCCGGCCGTGACTGCGACGGTACCGGCATCGGTCCGGACAGGAACCATCCGAATATAGAGTTTTGAGCGACGGGCTCATGAGGGGCGCGACTACGGACTTCCGGTAATAAGATCGCGCCATACAAGTCAGCACCGATGATGACGTCAATCGGCGCTGCGCTAGTCGGATCGTTGTCGGCTAGCGAGAGTTCGCGAATGTACGACTTCTTTGTTATATCCGGCACCCGGTGCGGAATGTAAGTCGTAAGCGACTTGAGAACAAGAGCGGAGACGGAGGGCCTCGGGCCCGTGCCGTCACGCGCTGACACGTAAACGGTAGCTGCGCTGCGTGCGGTGGCAGCGGTCTCGCCGATCCCAGTGATAGAGACGGAGACGCGCGTACGCGGGAGACGCAATCGCTGAGCTAAACGTTCGGTGATCAAAGTTGTGACGGAACCTTGATCCAATAACGCACGAACTATACCATGTCGACCGTTGAGACTGCTCACCTTGATCCAGGCAGTGGCTAGCAAAATATTCGATTTCGAAAAGCTCGTGTGAGCTAATAAATGTGACGTTACTTCGTCAGTTGATTCTGTTTTCGCTTCCGCGGATGAAGGTGAGTTCTCGGTTGTCGAGCTATTATTATTCACATCCGTCGTATGAAGAAGCGTATGGTGCTTCTGCTGACATTGACGGCATGTATTCTTGCTTGAGCACGCATCGCGAGTATGCCGAGTGCTCAGGCAATTGTAACAACAATGAAACTTCTTCGCGAGATCACGTCGTTGAGCGACGCTTTTATTTTGAAAGTCCGGACAAGCGGACAAGAAATGCGTCTTTTGACACATGGGACACTTGTTAGTACTGGCATTAGCTGCGTGAGCTTGAACTGAAGAATGTTGTTTATTGCCCTTGACTTGAGGCGAAGCCGGGAGAATATTCTCGAGCGCACGTATTCGCGACTTTAAGAAATTATCAAGTTGCTCGTATGTGGGATAATCTAATGTATCTCCAAGTTTTAATTCCCATGCTTTACGAGTGCCTTTATCAAGCCGTTGTACGAGCAAATAAACCAACATGTCGTCCCATGAGTCAACCGCACGGCCGAGGTTTTTTAGAGACTGAATCGAAACGCTTGCTTTATCGCGCAACGCGGTGAGAGCGGCGGCGGAATCTGAGGTCGCGTGAGGAAGCGTATGCAGAGAATGTATGTGCTCGTGCACCAACCGTCGGCGATTGTCGTATCGCGCGAGCAGTAAATTCCACGCGATTTTGAAATTTGCATCCGTAAATGCCAGATTGCGTATGGCATCGCTGGCCTCGCCTTTCACGCACGAATGCAGATATTGCAAACGACTGACGTCGAGCAGGTCTCGATTGTTGATTATTAACGCGGTGAATTGATCTCGAAACGCTTCCCACTCGCGAAACTCCCCCGTGAACTTCGGTAAACTGATACGCGGGAGGTGAGAGAGAGCGAACGCGGAAGGATCTGAGCGCATCGTCGATGACGCGAATGATTTGTTCGGACTCACGACTGGCTCCAACTCCTCCAGGCACTCCGCCATGTAGTCCGTCGCTGTCTGGTACTTTTCTTCGCAGGTCTCGTACTGCTGCTCCTTGAAGTAGTCGTGATTCGCTCTTTCCGCGACGGGAATAGCGGCCAGGAGGGCGAAGTGTCCACCGTCGATGTTGGCCCAGGAGTCCTTCAGGTCGCTAATTCGACTGCGAATCTTCGCCGCAGTCAAATTATTCTTGCCGATTTTGCGGAAGTTGTCCAGCGCGCGATCGACTTTTCGCATTCGCTGGAGTTGCCGTTCGAGCAGTTGATCCGCCATGGTGGTTGAATGTCACTCCGATCCGGCTCGAAGGACCAGAAATTATGTTGGCGAATTTGTGATTGCCGGGCGTAACTCCAGCTTCGCCAATTGGCGTAAGAGGAGGCCGAGTTCGACCCCGACAGGGATCCGGAGTGCGGAAAATGAACGGACACTGCTCGTTTCACGTCACATATAACACGGCACTTTATTTGTAATGTACAGTGTCGCCGAGGGCCTTTACAGAACGAGGCGCGGCGTGGAGTAGAGTACGGAATGCACCTCTCGCTGTCAGCGAGGGTGAAAATGCAGACGCTCAGAGGCGTTAAGTTCGTCACCGCACTGTGAGAGCGGATCGAGCGCGCGAATGGCGCGGTTACGAGTGTCTGCGAGACACTTGGCTGAGTGCACTGACGGCACTGTAACTGCAGCGCGGATGCACAACGGGGCGTAAGTCCGCGTGAACCGCCACTTGCGAGATCAACGAATTCGCGACGGTGAACTTGACCGCGTGAATCGGAGTAGAGATCTATGCGTACGGGTGCAAGTCGGCAAGAGGACCGCTTGAACCGCTCGATTTTCTTCTACTGAGGAGCCGGAGCTCTCGCGGGCCCGTTTCCGGAGCATTCCGTGACGCGACAATTGAAAGGGCCAATAGGCGCGTTTCGTAGGATCACGGGATCCTCGCATGTCCGGATCGATAACGCGACGCGAGAGACGGCGCGGTCAGGGGTAACGCGGGGGAGCGGCGCGAAGTCGCCTCGTTCAGGGGGCGGCTCAGGGATGGCGGCAGCGGTATCGATCGCGGTGATCGATCGCGGTGAAAATCCTGAACAGGTGTTGTGCTTTAGCAAAACGCGTCCCGATTTCAATAAATAAATATTCCAAAAAGTATCATTTGCTGACATCAGTTCTTTACATACTATCCATTCCTTCCAAATTGGCGAAAGTCTGGAATATTTAGTAAAAGAATAAAAATTTGTCATTAGTTACGTTTTTCGTCTTATCGTTTTATACTTTGATAATTTTTTCTCGAGCATGATCAATTAGATAAACCGTAATTATGAAAAGTATTATTCGTACCGCTTTTTGTGAAGTGATGTTAAATTCAGATGGGCACTATATTAGTACACTCCGAAGAATACAGGTTGCATGCCCATTTTGTGGCTTCTTGTCTTAAACACATTCAGTAAAAACATCCTCTTTTACTTTGTCTGTATATCCTATCTTTTTCAGAACAGATTCCGAGATCTTCTGAAGGTGTTCCTAAAAACAAATTAATAACAAAAATTTCATATTAATTTTTTTATTATTGTAATAAGACGGATTATGTATAAGCAGACAGGCACGTTTAGATAAATTACATCTGTAATTAATAGAACACACACATACACTATCTGTCACGTATTACTACGTTTACGCGAGCGTTACTTCTGTAGTATAGTATAACTTACGATAATTTCTTCGCGTAAACGGGAAAATCTCCTCGACATCAGCTCCCTGCCGTTATAGGATTTTCTTCGTATCCTATCTTCTGAAGAAGCCCATCGAAAATTCTTGATAATAATGACTAGATGACATTCAGAGCACTGGGCAAAAATCACATAACATTCAGAGCACTGGGCAGAAATCACATATTTTGTAAGAAACCGGTAATCTAACCTATATACTACGTTTACGCGAGCGTTACTTCTGTAGTAACTTACGATAATTCATCACTCGTTTACGCGGAGTAAATTATCGTACGTATATATATTATACAAGTCCCGTTTACATGAAGAACAATCCCGTTCACGCGAACGAATTATCGTAAGTTACTACTGAAGTAACGCTCGCGTAAACGTATAAAAACGGTCGGTCTCGCTCCACGCGTATTTGGTTGTCACTACCGTGTTTCTTGAAAATGAATGATAGGTTAAGACTGATGACTGTGACAGCGCGCTAAACTCACTGTCTGCACTGCACGCAGCACACACACGTATATTATACACTATCTCTATCACACGGCGACGTGTTCACGATCGTCACTATTTCTATCTAGGTTATATATTATTTATTAATAACTTACTGACAGCGCGTTGAACCGGCTAACTGCACTAACTGCACTGAGCGCAGTACGCACACGTAATAATAACATACCGATTTCGAAACTGGCGATACCAGCACCTCCAGTGTCAAAAAAGTAAAAGTTACATTCCTCTGATTGGTCGAGAGACGTCGGCGTTAGGAAGGAGGAGTATCTTAAATAATTTCACATTTTCGACTTTACATCGCAATATCTCCGCTCGTAGGGCACGTAGCGGAAAATGTTATAAGAGATACCCCCCCAATTCGAACCCCAAGCTATCGATCAAGCCTACTTAGAACTTGATTCGTTCACTCGTTATATGAGATCTCAACATCTCGAGTAATCGCAACCCGTCGCGTCGCGTTAAGAGTCACGGTCGGTCTCGCGCTCCGCTTTAACAGAGTCCGCTTGTTCTTTACCGTATACTTAACGCGAGACACTACCGTGTCTCTTGACTCCAACGCCTCAGATTTGTATTGCCGAACGCAGTAAATGCAGAAGTGCGCAGGAGAGGTTAGAACTCTAACCTCTCTTAACCTCTCCTGCACTCTTCTGCATTGGCGTCACAATCTCGCAATGTTATTCACCTTGCTACATATTGTTGCCAGCCAATCACGGAGGCTGGTCACATAACCCGTTGGCGCATCTCTCTCCTACAGACCGCTCCAGTAGCAATCGAATGTGATTAGCTCACTTTTAGACCCAACAAATCAGTGTAGCGTGTTCTTCTCACTCCACAACTCGAAAATAGTTTCAAAGATTCTCAACTTATTTCCTCGGGGAAATTACAGGCGCACACCGTTTGACGAGCGACACGCTCCGACGCGTCTTCAAGAAACTTCACTTTCCCTCGAGCTCGTATCGAATTGCTCGCACCATATCAAAATTCCGACACTCGGGCACTCGATCGTCTCGATAGAATCCTCACGGCGGAAAACGGTCTCGAGTCACACAGTTTGGTGACATTGGCGATTGTTACAGGTAGAAAACCCCGCGAAGAGCTGCGAGATACCGGCGATACCGCGCGACTACGCACCACCAACGCATTTCGTTTCGAATGCGTCTTCGGTTAGCTCCGCCTTTCCTCGGGGACACTCGGCTCAGCGCTCGGTTCGGCCGGCTCGGCCGGCGCGCCGCGTCGGCCCGCGATGGCGCGATTTCAAAATTTCGCAACGTGCCCCACGGCATTCAGAGCGTTACGATGTCGTGTCACAGGATTCTTGAGACGAGGTGAAAATTACAAAAGTGAGGAAATTCACTAGAGAATCTACAATTTCATTTGTCGAAATCTAGTAAATCTGTTCACTTTTGTAATTTTCACTTCAAAATACAGAATCGACCCCCTATGGATCACGAGAAATGGCCCAGAAACATTGGCCGCGTTCAGCAAACACAACTGTTGAGTGTCGTCTTTTCAATATATATGCTACGTTGATTTGTTGGGTCTAAAAGTATTGAGCTTATCACATTCGATTGCTACATTGAGCGGTTTGTTCTGCTGTGAATGCGCCCATTCTCGCGAGTCGCTTCCGCTGTCCGCTCGATTCTCTTCGCGTTAGATGCGCGAATTAAAAACGAGGTACGCAATTGATAAGACAACACTCAACAGTCGTGTTGTCTGCTGAACGCGGCCATTATATTCTATATTAAAACTGTATTTGACTGTTGTATTTGTTTTGAAACCATTTTATATCGCAGTACAAGTTATAAATTTGCGGAAAAGCGTTTCTACACTTCAATAGAAACAAAATTATCAACTAGTTGAAAAGTGGTTTAACTGGATACTAATTTCAACCATAGACGACATAGCCGTCTAATAGCCGGCTTTTCGACTTGTCACTTCTGACTGGGGTGACACGGACGATACGCAGACTGTCTGGGACTCATAAGATCATGCTTGGTAAGGTATTCAGCAATCTGCACAGCAACGATCCGCTCAAGCACTTTAGACAGTTCAGGTAGATTGGCTATCGGTCTCGTGTCTGACGGAGATGAAGGAATGCGAATCTTCGAAAGTGGGCGAATAAGTGCACGCTTCCACTGAGACGGAAAGGAAGAATGTTCCAATGAGCGATTAAACAGAGCCGTTAAACACAACGAGATCACGGGCCAAGCCATACGCAAAATGTAAAGAGGAATACCATCCGAACCAGACGCATAGGAATGAAGTGGACTCGCAAACATCAGCTCAAAGATCGTACGAGGCGTTATCACAGAAAAAACGAACTCAGGACGCTGAGATGGGCAAGTAACCGCTATAGCGGAAATAAAGTCATCATATAGACAAGGCGAATGAGCATCAGAAAAAGAGACATAATATGAGTTTAATTGATTAGGTGTGAAGTAATGTTGAGGAGAAACTAAAGATGACTTTACAAGACCCAACCGTGCAAGCTCACTCCATAATTTAGCCGGGTCGGTGATGTTTTTGAGAGAACTAAGTTGAAATTCGCTCTTGGCACGCCTAATGTCCACATTGAGTCGGTTGCGGAAATGTCTGTAGACAGAGTAACCAAGTAAACTATTTGACCGCTTCGCCTGCTTGTATACATGATTGCGAATACGAATCCTAGACTTAAGTTCACTTGTGAGCCACCTCGCAGGAGGTTTTTTAATGATGAAAACGCGCTCTGGTGCAAACACATCAAGTGTATTAAGTAACGTTTCGGACAGTACTGAACAAAATCTATCAACTTGAGAAGCACATGACTAATCAGTGGCCTGAACACAAGACACCACTTCAGGACTCTCAGTTAAAGACTGAAGATGGACCAGGAACTCATCAGTATCAATAGCTCGATAGCAACGCCTTAAGATGGTACGCTCCGTCACCAGCTTAGTGCCTAATGAAAGCGACAATTCTATTAAATCATGACTGGCAATAAACGGGCTCTCGGACTTAGAAAATCTAAAGACCTTCTCGCAATCATCCACCGCTAGGACATCAAGCCACGAGTCGGTGGTAGCAGTATGATACGTAGCATCAGATTGTACAATATTCATAGATAGACTCGACATAAAATCACGCAAGTAATTCGCTTCAAAGCTATTTGCCAGTAAATTACAATTTAGATCGCCACCTATGATAATATTCTTATACAAATGAAAGACACTGGTAAGTGCCAGAGTAAAGTCATGAAAAAGAAAGCCCTTAGGTTGTGACCGGACGGAGGATTCGTTCAACCACACTCGCCCGTTATTCAATTATCATCACGGTCGCCACTCGATTTTGACCTCCGCTAACCGAGAAAGGTAATAAGTATGACAGACTAACCGTTCGCTGACTCCGCCAATCCCCCTTCTTATCCCTAACTTTCAGGTTCCCTCTCGCTCTCGCTCCGGACGCCCGTTGGATGGATCGCCGTGGGACTTGTCGTCGCTGGACGGACCGTCGCGCGTCGTCGAGGACTTCCGCTGTGCACCGCTGGAATCTTTACGCCCCTGCTGGACCTCGTCGCTGGACTGCCGCTTCTGGATCGCTGGGTCGCCGTGGGAGACGTTCCACGGGACACCCGCAGGTAAGTATTAACGAAGGAATTGGGTAAGAATTTATCGCGTATAAGTAAGTGTCTGCGTAATCAAACCTCTATTGTTTTACAATAGGTAGAATAAAAATTTATTTCTCTGTTTCAGATATACAATGGATAAGCCCGCACTCGGATCTCTCACGCCCGCACGTACGGATAATTATCTCTCTAGCTTTCGCCTTACAATCTCCCAATCTCTACGACACACGTTGCGCGTAATGAGTACTGTGACGCGTTGTTGGAAACGTGTTGGCGAATTCACGCATCGCCCGCGGGATCATCTCACGCTAAGTCTCGGTCGTCGATCGATCGCCCGAAATTCTAAGTTCAACGCGGTTGTCGTTTGTCACCGTGACACGACCGTATTCGACCAGACCTCGCGAAAGACTCCTCGAGTCCTCGCTCCGGCTGCTACGCCTCGCCGCGGCTGCTTCGCCCCACTCCGGCCGCAGTCACGCAGTTGCGTCAGCCGCTCGATGTTTTCTACACGTGATCGCGCTGTACTCGGCATAGCCGTGCTCGGCCCGAACAATGGCCCATTGTCGTTGCCGTGCCAACACGCTTCCGCATTCCTGGCTGTTTACCATTTCGCTTTGTCCGCGACGCTATCTGTTCGGCGTGCCTTTATCGATGTCCACTTTCTCGTACATTTATCTCGCACGCTTGAATACCCCTCGCGGACCAAGCGATATGTTTACATGATAGCCGCTCGCGCTCGGCGCTCGCGGTTACTCGCCGCGCACATTGGATCGATACCGGCCCAGCGTCACTTCCGGTCTTCTATCTACCGAACCGCCCGATCGATCGCCTTCCCGTCGCACGGTGGGTCTCGCTTGACCCGTCACAGGTCGCTCGCCGCGTTACCTGCGGTTTCGACCGCGGGTTCCTTAATTCGGATACCGCGCTTCGCCCGACCTTGTCGCTCGGTGGGTGGTCCCTCGGACCTCCCCTCAATACGCTCTTACCGCGCTTTCGTGATCGGTCCGTGGGATCGGGATTTCGCTTTCCCGTGGTCCCACGCGGCTATGGCTCGGTGGATGGCCTCTCGGACATTCTCTCAGTAGGCTGTCGACGCGATTTCGCGATTGGTTCGCGGGATCGGGAGTGCGCATTCCCGCGCCTCCACGCGGTTGTGGCTCGGTGGGTGGCCTCTCGGGCCCTTCCGTTCGTTGCCCTGATACCGGCGTCCCCATCCACTCGCGGGATCGCTACTTCGCTATCCGTTGGTCGTACGCTGTCGCAGCTTGGCGGGTGACCCTCTCCGCTCCGTCGCATGTCACCCCTACGATGGCGTCGCGCTCGGCTCACGGGATCGCTACTTTGCGATCCGCTGATCGCACGCTGTCGCGGCTTGGCGGGTGACCTTCTCCGCTCCGTCGCATGTCACCCCTACACTAGCGTCGCGCTCGGCTCATGGGATCGCTACCTCGCGATCCGCTGTCTCGCCCGTGACGCGAACCCGTCAGGCGCCCTCGCGGGGACCCTCCTGACGCGCCGGTGCCGAAAATTCCCGGGGCCGACCCCGGATTCGCGATCTCCGGACCCGGTGTCCGTTCGTACTTGCGGATCGCATTTCTGTGCCCACGCCATTGCCCGCTACACGTTCGTATCGGTATTTACCGCGGTTCCGCCGCGGTTCGCTGTATCGTGTTCCCGGACACTGATTGTCCTGCGCGCTCGTGCAACGACTCGTTCGTTGTTCGCGATACGCGTACGTGTCCCTGATACGCTTCATGCTATTTACTTACGTTCTTTTACTCGTATCGCGCGTCGCGTTGCGTGAAAATAAAACAAAGAGAACGGGCTTGTCAAAACTAAATAATCCCGATGGGTGTCGCGCGCGTTTCACTGTCGGCTGTAGCCAAAGAAAAGCAACCTTGTCCGCGCGTTCCGTTAGCCGCCCGAATAATCATAAGTGTCGTCCTTTCTTGTCCGCGCCTCTATTTTACGCGGTCTTACGTACTAATTCTTATATCTAATGAGGAAGTGATGTATATATTCGTGGTATTTTATTTCGTTTTTGTATTTTTACTTTACTTTTGTCCTACTCCTACGCGACTTAATTCTAAGAAACCTTAGTGCTACGGGGAATTATTTACAAGGGATCTTTTGTTGCTACGACGACTAACGTCCGTCGTGGGCATCCCTGGTGGCGTCCTCGTCGCCGCTGTCGTCGTCCTGCCTGTGTGCCCCCCCGGCACCGGCGATGGCTGCTGGTCGGTCGGTCATCCTTTCGCCCGCGTCGTGGCCGCGTCCTTCGTGACGCCTGAGCCGCAGTATCGGCTCCCTCGGCAGAGCCGCCGCCAGCGGTCCCGACATCTGCTGCAGGTGCAAGATGTCACCGATGGCCGCCCTGAGTCTCGGCGTCAGCGCCATGGCGCCCCTCGTCGGTGGTGGTGTCTCGCCGGCCGGGTCGCGTGCAGCGGGCGGCTGCAAGGTCTCCTGTAAACTGACGCGAATAAGACCGTTTCATCACTTGGCAATCGAATTTCAATTATGAGGTATTCAGGAGCATTAATGCTAGTTGCCACAGAGGATGCAACCAGCTTAGCCTTAAGTGAGTGGTGAATGTAACAGGCTACGCCTCCTCCCATACGCCCAACCCGGTCATGGCGAATCAAAAAATAACCATCTAAGGCCACAAGCTCATCCGAAATACCTTCATGAAGCCACGTTTCAGATATTGAGATAATATGATGCGGATTGGAATCAAAGTGAAGTCTTTCAAGCTCAATGTGACCACGAAGAGAGTTAGCGTTAAACTGAGCGACACGAAATTCAGATTCATTACGTTTTAAGCATTTCAGTGGATAAATCCGGCATGGTCAGTCAAGCTTAGCAAGATCGGCACTTGAACCAATGTAGATAACGGGCGCACCATCAGAGTGCTTCACACATATCCGTCCATCTCTCACCCAAACATGCTTACATGAACGCTCTTTAGCAACACGCTTAGTTTGTTGCAACAATTCATAACAATCTTTAGATAGCAATTCATTAACATAAACGATGTTTTTGGAGTCGTTACCGCAAATCTCTCCCTGCTTAAGAACACCCTTAGCACGTTTTTTCGAAATAATTAAATCGCGGACGGCACCAGAGGTTACAGTGATAATAAAAGCAGCCTTAGGTCGATCACAAGCAAATTCCGGGAGAGGTTTGCGAACAGCTCTTACATTAAGAATATGTGGCGAAATATCGGAAGCGCCAAGAGCCGCAAGCAAGTTCTGAGCAACCACAGACGGAGTTACAGAAAGCGCATCAGGCAATCCCGACACAATAAGCTCATTCGCATCACTAGTTTGCTGGGTTGACCGAGCAGTTTTCAAGTTTTGTAATTCGCTCTTAAGAGCCGCATTCTCACTCTCTAAGCTGGAAATACGCTGAGTGTTACTAGCAACAGTTTCAGATAATCTATTTAGCTGATTAAGTTTACCATTGATTTCGTCATTAGTTTTCAGCTGACATTCAATGAAGGCAGAGAGCCTTGACTCTGACTGCTCAATTTCGTCATTTATTCTCTGCTGACTTTCGATAAAAGCAGAGATCCTAGAATCAGACTGCTTCATCTGCTCGATCAGTCTCCGCAAAAGATCATCGGTCGTGGGTTGTAGGCTCGATTGAGTACGGGAGTCAACAGAAGAGGCCATGTTCTCAAAATCGAATGATTGCGCGTTCTCTTCAGTTCCCGGTGTGAGAGGAGGTATATCTAAAGATGATAGTAGCGATTTGCAGCAAGTATCAGCGTATTTAGTCACTGAATATGACCTGATACAACCAGGATGAAACACCCTTCTGCACTCCCCGCACTCAACCAACCTGTTTGCAATTGATTTTCTGCACTTAGTGCACTTAATAGGCTGCATGTGTTATAAGTATCACTTAAGGAGGGAGTCTACTTTAGCCGGGTGAAAAATGATGATTTTTTGGGAATTTTTTTCAAGGAAACTGTAAGTGATATTGGATTAATTTTTTTTGTAATATGGAAAGGCATTTTTAAAGAAGAAAAAAAAAATTTTTTTTTTTCAGTTACATTAATTTTTATTATATTGACGGACAATTTTGTAGCGCAATATTGGTAGCGCAACGGTTAGCTGCGTACAATGTAGCAACGAGCTGAGTTATCTGAAAGCAAAAAATCAAAATTTTCTTTAAAGCTTAATCAATTACGCAGGGATTGAACCTATTTGCAAATAAAAATATGAAAAATTGAAGAAGTTACAGCAATCGTAAGAAAAGTGACATTTTTTTGATCAAAAAATCGATCTTCTGTTGTTGATAAAAATGTTATAAATAAACAATAAAATGTAAACGTAGGTTCAATCCCTGGAGAAAATTGTAAGGAATCGAATCATGCTTGGCGAAAGTTATTTGAGTGATTACTTTTTGAGTTATCTTGTACGCAAAGTTGAAAAAAGTGGTTTTGAGAAAAACGCGTTTAAAGTATATTTTTTTGCTCTCAGCCAAAAAAGCACGTAAAAATGCATGCAAATTTTAGTATAAAGGTTTTTGAGGTCGCTGAATCCGAATCTAATATCAGATTTTTAAAATTCAAAATGGCGGATTTAAAATGTGCGACCCGTTTTCCTTCGGTCTCGCCAGCCGAAGGGGCGCTGCCGCAAATTACCCGTAAAAGACGGTAGCTTCCCGGTATCCGCGAAAGTAATTTCCCGACGAAATATTCTAATGGGCGCCAGGTGCGATTACGCGCACCACGTTTCGATAGCTCAATCCTTTACGCGATTACCCAACGCTAACTCAGGGTGTCAGTTCTTTGTCGAGGGAGGTGAGGAAGGAGCGTAGCGCAATCAGCACACAGCAAATAATAAAGAATATAATATATTTCATAAACAGAACTCGGTAAACGAAACGATGAAGAGCATAATATATTTCATAGACGAAACAGAACTCGGTAAACGAAACGGTGAAGAGTATAATATATTTCATAAACGAAACAGAACTCGGTAAACGAAACGATAACGAATGTAATCTATTTCATAAACGAAACAGAGCCCGGTAATCACGCAACGAGCGAGAGTTCGCAGGACCGATACGAAACCAAACCCGAACGAACGAGAGTTATGTGTCGTAAACGAAATAGGCTACGGTAATCACACAACAAACGAGAAGTCGCAAGATCGAGGGTATTGTCCCGCAATAAGTCGAAGTACCCGGCAATCGGTCCGCGAGGACACATACACGAATATACGGCGGAATTCACAAGATCGTGACCGCGAACAGGCAACGCAATGCCTCAATCACCACAACGATACCGAATTATTCCGGCCGTATGGCCGCGAAACTCTCCGCTGAGCGAACGCGACAATATTTGCCCGCACGGGGACGACGCAAAATATCCGCGAGGCTCTTCCGGGAGCGCGGCGTAATACCTCTGCCGAAACGCGCCCCTAACGCGCCCGATATTCCGCGACACTCGCCACGTACGCAACAGAATGTCCGATAGTTCGCGATAACACGATACATCCGCGACGATATACGCGGTCAACACGTCCGCGACAACGTACACGGCTTTCCACGACACGCACGCAATACCGTATAACGCATACGGCACGCCTCGATTCACGAATACGCAATTTCACACGCACACGATACGTCCCCGTTCACGAACACGCAACTGCACACGCACACGATTTGACTGCCGGCCGCGCGAGCTTCCGAGGAGGGCTTTATGAGACTTTTCCGGGCTCGATCTCGGCCGCTTCGCGATCACACACTCCGCTGGAATGCAGGAGCAATCTCACCGGCACTCGCAACAGCGGGAGCCGGTAGCCACGTGCAGGATATGACCTGATCGCCACAACGGTACTCTAATCGACAATCACGCGCGACAATTATTCGGACCGAGATCGAGCTCTAATTACCGTGGTGGCACCGGAGTGGAGATCTTACAAGGTCGCTCGCTGTTGCTCGGCTGCGTCGGGACACTTTTCCGGGGGTGGCTCCTCGGCTGCGGCTGATTCGACAGTGACGAGTGACCGGCCCGGCGGGACCACGCTGGGCCCCCGCGCATGCGCCTCAAGCTCGCAATTTTCCGCCCTGCCGTAATGTGACGCGTGCCGCTCCGCTCGCGGCACCGCTCAATCCGCTGCCTGCCCGCGGTAATTTCAATCGGCTGTTCGACTGCGGGCCCACTTCAGGATCAGCCGGGCTGGCCAGGCCACGGCTATGCTGCTCGGTGCCCTTGGTACCGTCGGGGGGAGGCGTCTGGGTCGTGCACCCGCTCTGCAGTAGCGGTGCCGTACCCCTCTATATCTCTGCTGCGGCGGGCTTAGATGTGCTGGGCGAGACATTCCCTGCGCCTCCGCGGCGGTGGGCCCCAGCGGTCCGCCCGTCGGCCAACCACTTCGCCTAGCGCTCCCCAAGCGTCCGTCCTTCCCTCGTCGCGACATGAAAGTCGTTACAGATCTCCTTCGTTGATCCCACGCTCCGGCACCACCTGTCGCACTTACATCTAGCTTACAGAAAAGAACGATTATTAGCGCTATTAGCCCTCCCCTACTCGTGTCGAGGCGCCATCCCCGACCTTCCCCTCGGCCGAGCTACCGCCTGGGAGGTAGACGCGACAATGTCACGTCACAAATGGCGGGTCAAAAGAGTCGTACTTGAATATAGAAATGAAGTTCTTGATGATACTTACAATGAAATAATGTTCAATCCGCTATTCCGGGCCCATACAATATGCCTTCCTCTTCCTCGTATAACTCCTGTTGGGCAGTTTTCTGCATTCTGTTGGCTGTTCGAGCTTCTTTCGTGTTCTCCCAAGTACGTTTTGCACACACACACACACACACACACACACACACACACACACACACACACACACACACACACACACACACACATACTAACACATAAATATAAACACTATAGGGTCAAATAAAATAGTTGAAGGTCTAGCAGGTATATAGGATTCTTTTGTTCCCGCAATAATAGAACCGAGAACGCTGCGAAGCCAGTATTCGCGAAGCGTACTTCTGCTGTATCGATCTTTCGCGCGCCTCACTAAAAAGAGCTGTAGTTTCGTCAATTTTACGAGTTTGACGATAATACTTTGGGAATATATTCTTGAAACTTTATACTATTGTTGCGGCCCCGATTACGACATTAAGAAATAAAACAATAATGTATAAACATATGGAACAAAATAAGGTTAAGAAATAATATAACATCAAGAAGGCCGCCCGAGTTACAATAAGCCCCGTCAGCGAGATTGAGAGTTGCGCGACCGGCCTAGATCCGATCGTGCAACTCAGCATTAACGAAGGACAGACGGAAGATACAAAAGGAAGCGCGAGGAGACGACAGGAGGATCAGTGGAGTCGGGCAGGCGACTGGTCGCGTATTAAGTTGTAAAGCAGTCATCTGTGATTAAACGCCTTTTATTCAACGAAAAGAGTTATCTATTGCCGCATCCTTCCCGAATTCCGAACCCCGTGCCTGTCCTGTAACGGGGCACAACAACTGGTGGCAGCGTCAGGGATTCGCGAGACAGGAACGGCAGCTGAAACAAACAAGTGAATTGTTAAGGCGGTGTGACATCCTCAACGGAGACACGACAGCCAGATTCAGCAGCAGCGGAACACCCGGTAGCAGCCGACGAGGGACAACGTTCAGCGTAACCCGAGACGGCGCGGCACCGACCTACCGCAACGGAGGCTCACCGGCAGACAAGGCGGCACGAGCACCGATAAGCAACATGCGACTAGCGACCGTATTGTAAGTCGATAAGCAAATTATGTACAGCGCAATTACCGTAGATGTCGGAAACCGATAATCCTCCTGCGGAACTAAATCGATCGTGGCTCCATAGCGAGACGTCACGACGAGCGCGTAGAAATAGACAGCTAAACCCCGTTCAAGCGACCGAAGAAGTCGTAAGCGAAAATCACAATAGCGTGCGCAGAAATTTAGACGCGTACTATTCGAGCGAAAGCGAATCGGAACCGGAATTACATCCGAACATAGTAGTCGAACGCGAATTTCAATTCGACGATTTAGACGCGAGTTTAATAGGAAACGATAACTGCCCTGCGGAAAATAGACTCCACCCCTCACACGCGTACGCACAATCCGAAGACACCGACAGCACGATCAGTAGACTATTCGAACGACGAGCGTTTTCACTGACGTCATACGATAGCAGCATATTAAATCCACAAGAATATTACTCCGCGTCAAGAAACGTAAACGTAATCGAGATGGCGGAAGCAGGGAATAGCAATCGCGCCAACCGCGACGAGAACAACGATAATGTACAGGTAACACCCGAGGATATCAACGCCGAGATAAACCGGCTTCATAGCGTGTTATCACAACGGAGAACCCCGGCGAGTAATCGCAACCGAATGCACGAGCCGGCCGGATTACAGCCGAACGATAGAGACGCAATCCTCAACGAGATACTACAGGGAACCCGCAATCTACAAAACTTAGAAACGGCGAATCCCGAACGCCGCGACATTTACACGAGACGTGAGCAAAGTAACCTCCCGTTTGAAGTAACATACGGACGAACGTCGTACAATATTCGAAACCAAGCGGAACGCGCAATCGGATATCTACGTCTAAAAGAGGCACGCGACATGATACCCGAGTTCGACGGAACCTCGAGCAGACTGTAAGAGTTCTTAAGCGCCGCGTCATACGCAATAAAAAATATAAACCCTATGGAAGAAGGAACCTTATTAGAAGCAGTGTTATGCACGAAGCTAAGGGGAAGAGCAATGACAGATTTTCAAACGCGAGAGATACGAGACTTCGCACAATTAAAGAAGGAATTAGAAACTTGTTATTTGAGCCGAAAGAGTACCACACACTCACAACTAGAATTCAATACACTCAAGCAAAAAACCGGAGAAAGCGCGAGAGCATTCGGATTAAGAGCCGACAAGTTAGCCATGGAACTATACGATTCCATGATAGAAGGCAGAAATCACACCATAGAAAGCAAGCGAACGATACTAGAAACAATTCAGCAACAGGCATTACAAAATTTCCAACTAGGATTGAGAGACGAGATCAAGTTACTCGTCCGAGCTCAGCATTTTGCAACGCTGCAAGAAGCGATTGCCGGAGCGAGCGCCGAAGAAAAAGTGAACGGACCGAGCGGACATCCGCCGCGTCCCAAAAATAATTACGCTTACGCGCCGCAACCGCGTGATAACCGACCGACTATTCAATACCAAAAATGCGGAAAATACGGGCACCACGGAAGGGAATGTCGGACTAGTAGATACGCGAACCGTTTCACCTTACCGCGACCCGATAGGACACCCCGCGTAAATGCAATCGACAAAGTCTGCAAATACTGTAAAAAGACAGGGCACATACGCGAGGAGTGTTGGCTATTAAACGGTCGACCAAATAAAGAGCGAACAAACCACGACAAATCAAATAATTCGCGAGGGCAAGGCAAAAATTTTCACCCGAAAACGAGTGGCCCGAGAAAAAAGAACAGTAATTCAGCCGCAAACAGCGATGAGGAAGACAAGGAGAAGGAGACAAAGAAGCGCCGACCTGCGCTAGAGTATCAGGTGTCACATATGACTAACAAGCCAAGGAAGCATGCAGGGCTGGACTTAATCACTCTGCCCATGCGAGAAGCGAAGCGCGGAAAAATGAATTTGCTGTTTGATACAGGAGCGGCCGTGTCAATAATTAAAGTCAAGCATTTGAAAGGCGAAACATTGATAGAAGAAGATAGAATGGCACTCACGGGAGTGACCGGACATAAGGCCCATACAATTAGAAAATTCAAAGCGACCATTGATTTAAAGGACAGAAAAATCAAGCACACGATATATGTCGTCACGGACAATTTCCCGATCAAATACGACGGAATATTAGGAGTGGACTTCATAAAGAAGCACCACGCGTCATACAGTTACGAATCAAGCTCAATACAAATAGGGGATAGTACTTTAAAATTGTACCCGTATAAAAAGATGACGTTAAAACCACGAAGCGAAACCATAATACAAGTTGCGACCGAAAAAAACTCCGTAGGAATAATACAGGCAGAAGAAACAATGCCAGGAGTGTTTATAGGAAACTGCCTGGTGATGCCAGAGAATTTTCTATGAACGGCGAGCATATTAAATACGACGGAAAAGACGGTCGAAATGCTCATGCCGCAAGTCTCACTAGAAGATTTAGAGCCCGAAGAAGCAGAAGAGATAGAAGTTAACCAAGTAAACCAAACAGAAGAAGCAATGCCGCGTAGTGAGAAAGTAGCAAAATTAATACGAACGCAGCACTTGAATGAGGAAGAAAAGAAAGCCATTACGGAGATTTGCAGAGATTTCAGCGATGTTCTACATCTGGAGGGAGAACCACTGACATGCACCGATATCGTCGCGCATAAGATTACCACCAAGGCGGGCAGCGTACCGGTCAACGTCCGACCGTATCGCTTGCCGGAGAAACACAAGGAAGAGGTGAATAGACAAGTAAAAGAGATGTTACAAGACAAGATTATTAGGCCTAGCACGAGCCCATGGAACGCGCCGTTGCTAGTAGTCCCGAAAAAAAGAGACGCGTCAGGAAAACAAAAAATGCGAGTGGTGATAGACTTTCGATTTGTAAACGATCTGACGGGGGGGGGGGGGGGAGATTCCTTTCCTCTGCCCGTTATAACAGATATCCTAGACCAACTAGGAAACGCAAAATATTTTACCACGCTAGATCTCGCCTCGGGATACCATCAAATCCCGATGGAAGAAGAAGGAAGATGGAAGATAAGGAAAAAACAGCGTTCTCCACCCAATATGACATTACGAATACAATCGAATGCCTTTTGGACTAAAAAACGCCCCAGCGACATTTCAACGAGCCATAATAGCCGTCCTAGCCGGACTCGTAGGACTACACTGCTTAGTATATCTAGATGATATAATCGTGTACGGAACAAGTTTGCAAGAGCACAATAAGAGACTAATTGAAGTGCTAAAGAGATTAAGAAAATACAATTTGAAACTGCAGCCTAATAAGTGCGAGTTCCTGCGGAAAGAAGTGACATATCTCGGACACGTGATAACGGAAAACGGAATCTCGCCAGATCCGTCAAAACTAGAGGCGGTGAAAAACTTTCCGAGACCAACGAAGGTAAAGGACATCCAGGCTTTCGTAGGATTAGCCGGATATTACCGAAGATTCATTAAGGACTTCTCAGTGATCGCCAAGCCACTCACAAAAATAACCAGAAAAGATACCCCATTCGAGTGGAAGGCAGAACAGCAAAACGCATTCGACATTCTAAAAGGAAAACTAACTACAGCGCCAGTACTAAAATATCCAGACTTCTCCCGAGAATTTGTAGTGACGACAGACGCGTCAGATTATGCAATCGGAGCCATATTGTCACAAGGGAAAATAGGCCAAGATCAACCCGTAGCGTATGCGAGCCGAGTACTGTCGAAAGCCGAGCAAAATTATAACACCACGGAAAAGGAACTCCTAGCGATAGTCTGGGCGGTAAAACACTTCCGGCCGTACGTTTATGGAACGAAATTCACCATAGTGACAGATCATAAATCATTGGTATGGCTGTTTAATGTAAAAGACCCAGGATCACGATTAATACGATGGAGATTGAAATTAGAAGAGTATGATTACACCATCGTACATAAGGCCGGGCAAGAGAATAGAAACGCTGACGCGCTGAGTCGACATGTGCCGACGGACATCAATAAGATAGAGAAAGAAGAAAACAACGACCAGAAGAGCGAAAGAAAATACACAGAGGAAGAGAAGCAAAACATACTGTACGAATACCACGATGCACCTGTGGGAGGACATCAGGGCGTGAAACGCACCGTAAACAGAATAAGGCTGACGCACAATTGGAGAGGATTAACAAGAGATGTCGAAGAATACATCGCCAAGTGCGAATTGTGCCAGAAAAATAAACTATCGCGAAGAAATAAGGCACCGTTAATAATTACAGACACCGCGAATAAACCGTTCGAAAAATGTGCGCTAGACATTGTAGGACCACTGACGGTGACCGACAACGGAAACAAATACATCCTCACGTTTCAGGATAACTTGTCAAAATTTAGCAAAGCGATACCTGTACCAAATCAAGAGGCAAATACAATCGCGAAAGAATTTGTTACGAAGATCATCTTCGAGTATAGCATCCCAGAAAAAATACTAACAGACAGAGGAACAAATTTTCTGAGCGAGATATTTAAAAGCACGTGCAAGTTATTAAAGATAGAAAAAATTCAGACAACGGCCTATCATCCGGAAAGCAATGGAGCGTTAGAACGCTCCCACAGAACATTAGCAGAGTACCTGCGACACTATATTAACGCGGACCAAACAGACTGGGACGAATGGACACCGTACGCAATGTTCGCGTACAACACGACGCCGCACACGGCGACCGGGTTTACACCCTTCGAGCTCGTATACGGGCACCGCGCGACACTACCGACGGCACTGTCCCAGCCGCCAAAACCAACGTACACGTATGACGTGCAGGAATTAAGAGAAAAATTACGCGCAACGCAACGAGTTGCTAAGGCGCACTTGAAGGACGAAAAAACAAAAGCCAAAGAGACGTACGACAAGAAGACAAAAGAAATCAGTTTCCGGGTAGGAGATAAAGTGCTATTGCATGACGAGACGGTACGTAGAGGGAGATCGAAGAAATTAGAATCCCCGTGGATAGGACCGTATGAAGTGATCGAAAGACATTCCGACGTTAATTACACGATAAAAAAGGGAAGAAAAACGACGCGAGTGCACGTAAACAGATTAAAGCACTTCGTAGAGCAATAAAAGCAGCGCAAAAAGACGAAATAAGCAATAGTACGTAGGCGTTAGAAAATAGGCGATAGAAAAAAAAATGAGAAAAATAAGATAATATGTACTTACCGAACATCAATCACGGCGGATCATCCGCACCACACGTCGACCGGTGGCCACATACAACGTGACCTCCAAGGGCTGGATAAGCACCCATGTGCCCGGGGGTGTTAAGGCCGCTTCCACGTAGGAGGGAGGGGGCGAGCGAGACGAGGAGGGCCCCGCACACGCACTAGTAGTAGGCGCACCAGGTAAACTTACGGCACCCGCTCGCGCCGCCCTTAACCAATATGACTGCATACAGGCGTCGCAAGACGCCGGCGCGAAATACAGATTGCACTGAATGCACCGCATTTTTAATAGAGTTAATAAAAGTGCTCAGGACTACGTCTCAAGAGCAACTAAACGCGCGAGGAGAGAAAAAACGCAAAGAGAAGGCATCAAGCCAAGGTAAAAATTCGAAGAAAGGTAACGTGAGTCCTTATCTTACAGGACGCTGATCGTCGTTCAGCACTTCGCGAAAAATGCGACACCTGAGACGGCCCCACCGTATGAGGTACGACAATTCAGCAGCGAGCCAGGAATCTACTTTGAGAAAAACGGACAATTACAGCAAGTAGAAGCTACATGGAAATTAGCGATTAGAATAGAGGTAGCGGCCCTAGGAAATCGATACCATCAACTCCAAGAATTTTTGAAGCAAACAGAAGAATTATGCGAAACCGTTCTAGCCATGGAGACACAGCAGATGTGCAAAAATATTCTCCGTACAATAGAAAAAGAAAACGAAAAATTAACGCAATTATTAACGCGATTACAGGCGATATATAAAACCAACGATAATAGACGTGGTTTAATAGACGCGATCGGCACGATCAGCAAAACGCTGTTCGGCACTATGGATGCCGACGACGCGAAACACATACAGGAGCAGCTTGAACTGGTACAAAATCAGCAACAGACTCTACGGCACACCGCGAAAAATCAATTAAAGGTGATAAATGCCACAATAGGCCACATGGAGGCATTAGAAAAATCGTTATACTACAACGAACAACTGCTGACAAACGTCACGACACGAATGCAGCAGGAGATAGCCAAGTTCACGAGAAGAGAAGAAATAGACGAACAGTTAATAATACTAACCGCAATTACGGAAGATCTAATAGAAAACGTGAAAGATACACTAGACTACCTCACCTATTCGCGAGAAGGAATCATACTCACTCGATTACTACCGATCGAAAAGATAATAACCGAATTAAAAGAGGCAACGTCACACCTGACTAGAGGATCTCATTTTCCATTCAGAATTAGAGTAGAAAATTGGAACGAGATACAGAAGTACGTGGAAATTAACGCATATTACGATAACCCGAATATTTACACGATAATTAAATTCCCCGTGGTAGCATATCCCGTGTACGAAATAATACGAACGACACCACTACCCGTGTATAACCACGCGAATATCTTTACATTTCTAAAAAGTACTTACGATATCTTAGCAATAGATAAAGAAAATCAGAACTATATAACGTTAGAGGAGCGAGATCTAAACGATTGTAAGCGAAACGGAGAAAAATATATATGTAACCGAAATTACCCCGTGTATTTTATAAAGGCCGACGCACCATGCGAGGTGCAAGTATATGTAAAAACGCCAGGATATGTAAACACTTGCGAAAAGCGTCAAATATTGTCAAACGTAACGCTATGGATAACGTTAACCGAACCACAAGCGTGGCTATTCTCAACGCCGAAGAAACAAAAGCTAACCATACAATGTAACGATCAGGCGGAGCAAAAAATAGAAATAGATCGAACCGGAAAATTAAATATAAACGAAAACTGTAAGTTAACTACACCCGACGTAATAATAAAGACAAAGCGACAGACAAACATGAAACCTATACAGATGCACCTAGCGGACTTTAATCTAACACTACCTACCGAAAATAGACCGACTAAGGAACAAGCGAAAAAAGAAATTAGACTAGAACCTGTAATTAGAAATTCGAACGAACTAAGGGAACTAAGCCTAGACATAAGCGAAATTAATAAAGAATTGGACAAAACCCCAGATAGCCTAATAAAAAATCCGTATGTAATGTACCCCGTAGGATCAACCCTGACAATAATAATTATAATAAGCGTAATAGGAATAATTAGCTATATAATAAAAAGAAATAAGAGACCAGCGAGCGCCCGACTACACATACAGAGCGATCCAGCAATGCTGTATTAGTAGATAAGGAAAATGTAACCGCCAAAAATAATAAAACGAATAAACCGTCCTACTAGAAATAGAAGTAAGATAAGCAACGAAACATTGTAACGAAAACTACCGACCTCAAAGGGGGAGGGATGTTGCGGCCCCGATTACGACATTAAAAAATAAAACAATAATGTATAAACATATGGAACAAAATAAGGTTAAGAAATAATATAACATCAAGAAGGCCGCCCGAGTTACGATAAGCCCCGTCAGCGAGATTGGGAGTTGCGCGACCGGCCTAGATCCGATCGTGCAACTCAGCATTAACGAAGGACAGACGGAAGATACAAAAGGAAGCGCGAGGAGACGACCGCAGGCTAGTGGAGTCAGGCAGTGAACGGGCGCGTCAATTGATTGTAAATCGCTACGAGTGTAATAAAGTCGTTTATTGAAACCAAGTAAGAGTCAACTCAGTGCCCCGGCCTTTCCCGTGAAACAACGAATCCCCGGTGCCCAGTCCACGGGCACAACACTATTTATTTATGCAAAAAAATCGATTTTTTTGGACCCATCAAAGTAGACTCCCCCCTTAAACTAGGCACACTGATCATGCAGCAAGCATGAAGTACGCAAAGATCACAAGAGATGCCGCAGTAGTGGTTCGATAGATGTCGTACGCCTTTGTCCGTCCAATAACAGCTGAATACAGAGAGAGCAGTGAAGGAAGTGACTCATGCGCATGTCCACCAATAGCAATGCGCAGAGAAAAATAAGAAGCGGAAACCATGAGCATGCGCAGCAGAAATCCTCTCCAAAAGACGAATCCAGTCAGATTGAGGTTAGAATAGAAGCAATCTTTACCTCGAAATATCCAACATTCAAGTTGCAGGGAAAGAAAGACCTTATATCTATTCTTAACAAGCAACCAAAGACTTGCTCAAACCTGCAACAAAACCGCCCGGAGGCAACTTACAGCAGAAGTGATGTTCCACGAATTGCAGAGCAAAGAAACAGCGTGACACAAGTAATACTCACGATGAAAGAGAAAGAGAGAGAGAGAGAGAGAGAGAGAGAGAGAGAGAGAGAGAGAGAGAGAGAGAGAGAGAGAGAGAGAGCGTGTGTTCACAAAACGGCTGCGAGTTCAGGTCTTAGTTTATACTGTTATCGCCGCCGCCGAAAAGTTGGACGACCCTGCTACGAAGTTCAACCGTCTCAGTATGAATGTATACATTTCATCTCAAAATCTCGGGTACTCGCAACTCGTCACGTCGCGTAAAAGAGCCATGGCGGTCTCGCTCCGCGTGTACTTGGCGCGACACACTACCGTGTCTCTTGAGAAGATATATTTAAATAATATGTAATGCTTTTATTTTACAGGATGAAGCTATGTCGGAAAGGGATGCGAATCAGGCGGAAATGGCACAACTAAAGGCGGAAAATGCCGAGTTACGGCAAAAACTCGCTGTCGTAACTCGGGCACCGCCACCGCCACCACTACCATCCACCGCACCGCCGGCGCCGGCACCTTCAACGTCGGCACCTTCAACGTCGGCACCTTCAACGTCGGCTTCAACGCCGGCTTCAACGCCGGCACCATCAACGCCGGCATCGCCGGCAGCTGCAGTTTCACATTCAACTCCACAAATAAAACGTAAGTATAATCAAACTGTCGAAAAATATGGTATTCAAAAGCTAATCATATATTTCGGCCTATATTGCGAGCGATTTTTAGGTGTTAATAAAGAAATTTAAATTAACGTGAGAATCAATTTAATCGTTAATGCCAACGTTTCGACCTACTTGGTCTTCTTCAGGACAGATGTTGTTACATTAAATAAAAATAAAGATAAAAAGTCTATTAGAGCTCACATAAGAACAATATACAATTTCAATAGTCATTGTCGGTGGTACGACACGTAAACAAAGTCAAACATCAAACTAACGCTGTCATTCGGTGCGCAATGTTCCATTACCCATTATATTAAAACGCATAACGCCGAAAATCCGTTGTTTTCCCTATAACAGCAGTCCTCTGCAGGGATGAATTGCATCTTTGCAGTGGTCCTTTGTGAATGAGATGCTTCTAGTATTGGTTGTGTACATTGACAGAGTTCGTCATTAATTAAATCAGTCCGGTTCTTGCTCGCGCGATCGACAGAATACGGGAATTGTTAGCGCGACCACTTATGTAAGTGTATTGGCGTCGGATTAATATAAGACTAGAATCTAACTATTTTCAATTGTTAAATAGTTGTCACTAAGCATGATCGCAGCAGGAAGAGCCGCTGGGACGCTGCTCTCCAGGATTGTCGGGACGACAATCTTGAAGAAGGGGAGCAGTGTTGCGCCCGTGCTGAGACGCTCGTTACATAGCGGCGAGTTGCGAAGCGTCCCTGACGACCAGCTGATATTGATTTATCGATTGACTACGTTTTGTTTGTTGTTGTTGTTCTGGGCCTCCGTCTCCGAGCGGACGTGTCGGCTCGAATCTCTGCTTTTATCCGTGTGTTCTAATAAACGAGTCTTTCAATACCTACATTGTGTCGCCTCATTGACCGCGAGTGCCGGTTGCGCGAGTGAGTGTTACGCTCGCCGCGTCGCTCGATCACACACTATAACACTCACGCGCTCGCACTCTCGACGCTCGCGGAAATAAAGGAAAACACTGCGGTTAAGAAAAAGAACAATAAATAATAATTTCGTCGGCCTTAACTGGCAATAAATTTAATTTTCGACCATGGGTTTTGGTCAGTTGATGTAAATTTTAAAAAAAAGTTTACATCAACTGACCAAAACCCATGGTCGAAAATTAAATTTATTGCCAGTTAAGGCCGACGAAATTATTATTTATTAATTTATCACTGGCGGAAGAATTAACTTATTTCAAAAAGAACAATCTCAGCGTTTATTAACGAACGATACAGAAGAGCGCGGACACACCAGCAGCTCTGAACGGTCCAGCAGCTCCGAACGGTCCAGCAGCTCAAGACAAAATCTGTCAGTTCTTCAATTAAATCAATATAGCTCGTTGCTAAGGACGTTTCGCATCTTGACGGAAAGACTGTTCGTTGCACGCTTCAGCTCGGAGCTCGAAAAGCATACCGGGCGGCATGCACGCAACAATATGTTCGAATAAATTGAATACTAGGACTTCCGTTTCCGGCGCTATGGTGAGTGACACGTGTGTGTTTCTGGACGAAATTCAAGTGAAGAAGAGTGTGAGAGAGTAGCGAGTGGGTGAGAGAGAGAGAGAGAGAGAGAGAGAGAGAGAGAGAGAGAGAGAGAGAGAGAGAGAGAGAGAGAGAGAGAGAGAGAGATAAGTGGAGGAGTGAGAGCGTGTGCGAGTGGACACAGGTCTAAGGGAGAGGATAGGGTTAGATACAGGACAGGGAAAGTGGTGTGAGAGCAACGGTCAGGCAGGTAGGCATAGAATAAATCAGAAGAGAGGGGCAAAGCGCATAGGCGGGGACGTCACGACGACGCGCGTGAGGCATAGATTAATATAGATATAGAAGAGAAAAGAACGGTAAACGCATTAAGGCATAGAATAGCTGGAGAGATAGATATTGCCGAGGGAAAATGACGGAAGAAAAAGGAAAAACGGCAAGATTGATAGAAATAGGGGGAGGAGAACAGGAGAGAGAGAGGGGAGAGAAGAGGAAGTACAGGCAACGTGGATCTAATCAAGAGAAAGAGGGGGGCGATAGAAAGAGGGGAAACAGAGGAATGGGCTTTCAGCAGGAGCAAGAAAGTTTGCGGCAAAGATCGCCGCAAAAAGAAGACAAGGAAAATACAGAAGACGAAAGGAGCAGGATAGATGAAATAAAGAATGAGGTAAAAGTTGAGATGAGAGAAGGGATAAAGGAGATGAAGGAGATAATGAGAGAACATGGGAGGAAATTTAGACAAGAGATGGAAGTTTTAAAAAGAATCATGAAAGAGAGAGAAGAAAAATGGATGAAAGAAAAAGAAGAGATGGAAGAGAGAATAATGGAAATGGAGAAGATGCTACTAAAAATAAAAGAGGGGGGAATAGGAAAAGAGGAAGACGTAACAAAAAAGGGATTGGAAGGAAAGCTAAAAGAGATAGATAAAAAATTAGAAATGAAAGAGAGAGAGAAAGAGAGAGAGAGAGAGAGAGAGAGAAAGAGAAGAAGAAAAAAACATAGTGATAAGAGGAACAAAGGGAAAGATGAACGAAGTAGAAAAAGAGATTAAAGAAATTCTAAAGGAGGTAGGAATAGAGACGGAAGTGTGCTGTAAGAAAGTCATTGAAGATGGCGGAGAGGGAGGTGCAAGAATGATAGTAATAGGACTACAGGGACTGGTACAGAAAACAAGGGTCATGATAGAGAGAAGAAGACTAAGAGAAAGAGGGATAAGAATAGATGATGACCTGACATGGAGGGAGAGGAAGATGAGATGGAATTTAGAAGACATTGCAAGACAGGAGAGAGGAAATGGTAAGAGAGTAATAGTAGGATATGGAAAAATTCAAATAGAAGGAAAATGGTAGAAATGGGAGGAAGATGAAGAAATATTGCGAGACAACGAAGGAAGAGTGTGGAAGAAAAGGGGGGAAGAATAAGAGAAGCAGAGGATGGAGGCAATCCAGAAGAGGAAGACGAAGGTGACAATGTAGGTAAAAAAAGAGGACGAAAAAGAGAATGTAAGAAGAGGACAGAGAGGAGGATAAGGGATATGGAAAGAGAGAGAGAGAAAAAGAAAGACAGGAAGGAGGAAGAGACTTGGAAGGTGACTTTCTGGAACGTGGCGGGTATAGCAAAAAAAGGATAAGGAGTTCTAGGAAGGGATAAAGGAATGGGACGTAGTGATAATGACAGAGACATGGTTGGATGAGAGGGGATGGGAGAAAGTGAAAGAGAAGATACCAAGCGATTACAGATGGAGAGTGCAGATATCTATCAAGAAGAACAAAAAAGGAAGGGCAAGTGGAGACATGTTATTAGGAATACGGAAAAGGATAGAAGAGGTAAATGAAGAAAGAAAGTTGGAGGAAGAAGAAGGAAAAATGGAATGTAAGATAAGAATAGGAGAAGAAATTTGGAGAATAATAGGAATGTATGTAAATAATGATATAGACAAGAAGCTAGAAGGCTTGAAAGATTGGACGGAGGAGGGAGAAAAGGGGGTAAGGACTATAATAGATGGAGACTTTAATGCTAGAACGGGTGAGGAAGGAGGATGGAAAGAGGAGGACGAGGGAAGAATAGAAAGAAGAGGAAGAAAATCAAAAGACAAGAAAATAAATAGGGACGGTAGAAAGCTATTGGAATATATAGAGGAAAGAGGATGGATGATATTAAATGGAGGCGTGAAAGGAGATGAGGAAGGTGAATTTACATACACAGGAGGGAAAGGCGAGACAGTTATAGATTACGTTATAGGAGGTTAGAGAAAAAGTGGAAAGACTGGAAGTAGGAGAAAGAGTGGACTCAGACCATTACCCATTAATAGTTTGGGTGAGAGGTAACCCTAAGAGAAAGCAGAGAAGGAGAGAGGGAGAAAGAATAAGAAGAAGAGGAATATGGAGCGAAGAGGGAAGAACGCAATTTAGAGAGAGGCTAGGGATGATAGAAGGAGGAAAAAGGGAACTGCAAGAGGAGATAGAAGAAGGAATGTCGAAGATAAGAAAATTAATAGAGGAGAATGAGAATGAGAATGGGAGAATGGCTAACAAGAACAGAAAAGAGTGAAGAATGCAGGGAGAGAAAGAGAGAAGTGAGGTAATAATAAAGAAAGAAGAAGGGCGACAGGTGAAGGATTACAGAGAAAATGGAGGAAAGGAAAAGGAGAAGTGGAAAGGTATAGAAGAAGGGAGGAGGGAGTACAGAGAAATATGCGAAAGAAAGAGGAAAGAGGAAAAGGAAAGGATGATAAGAGAGATAGGGAAAGCGAGAACGGAAGGAAAGGTATGGGAGTTGATAGACAGAGTAAAAAAGAGAAGGAGGAGGATAAACGAGGAAATAAAGCTCGAAGAGTGGAAAGAGTATTTCATGGAATTAATGGGTGGGGTGGAAAATAGGGTAGTGAAAGGAGAAGAAGGAAGGGACAGGCAAGAAGAGGAAGAGATAGAACTGGAGGAGGTAAGAAACGTAATAAAGAAATAGAAAACAGAAAAAGCAATAGGCAAAAATGGGATACCGAACGAGGCGTGGAAATTTGGAGGAGAAGAAATGGTGAAATGGATATGGAAAATATGTAAACGGGTATGGAGGGGGGAAGGCTGGGCGGAACAATGGAAAGAAGGGGAAATAATTCCAATAATAAAGAAAGAAGAAGGGCGACAGGTGAAGGATTACAGAGGAATAACAATTATATCTTCGATGTACAAAATCTATACAGCGATACTAGCGGAAAGGATAAGGAAAGAGGTAGAGACGAAGAATTTGATTCCCAACAATCAAGCAGGATTTAGAAAAGGAATGAGGACGATGGACCAAATATTCGCACTGAACTACCTGATAAATAGACAACTGGGAAAGGAGAAAGGAAAGATGACAGTATTATACGTAGATTTGAAAGCGGCGTTTTACTCAGTGGACAAAGAAGTATTAATTAAGGCGATGAGAGAGAGGAGTAAAGGTAGAGTGTCAATAGCGCGATTTTAAACGCTCAAGCCGCGCGATTGAAGCCGCGCGGCACTAATCGCGCGACAGCAGTCGCGCATACTGTTATCAAAAGCGCGATGAGAGTCGCGCGACTTCACAGAGTAAAATTATTATTCTACAACCAAGGAAAGGAATATTTTATTTCTTTTAAGTAAGTTTTTTTATAACAAAGAATATTTTCTTACTAATAGTTTTCAAATATCTTGACACAAGTCTTTGAAAAGCCAGAATCTTGTTTTGAGTAAATGTAATACTTACAACGACTTTTTATGGTAGATTTCCGGATACATAACCTTATCAACTTAAGCCGCAAATCTACAATAAAGTCATTATATGAGCATTACATTCAAAACAATATTCTAGTTTTCAAATATCTTGACACAAGTCTTTGAAAACTAGAATATTGTTTTGAATGTAATGCTTATATAATGACTTTATTGTAAATTTGCGGATTAAGTATTTGATAAGGTTATGTATCCGGAAATCTACCATAAAAAGTCATTATAAGCATTACATTCAAAACAATATTCTAGTTTTCAAAGACTTGTGTCAAGATATTTGAAAACTATTAGTAAGAAAATATTCTTTGTTGTAAGAAAATTTACTTAAAATAAATAAAATAAAATAAGTAAGTGCTTTCCTTGGCTGTAAAATGATTATTTTTATGTGTGTAATGTTTGCATTCCTTTAACATTTTGAAACTTCAGTCTTCTGTGAAACATGGAGGAAGAAAGTTTAATAATTCTTCATGCAATTGAAGAAGAAGAAGAAGATGAAGAAAATGCATTGTTTTGTAAAAGCTATAGGAGTGCTCCAAATAATTTGTTTACTACCAGAGAGACAGAAGGATTCCAAAAAATTTTAATCGAAAAACATTTACTTAAAGATGAATTAATTTTTCGAAAATTTTTTAGAGTAAACATAAATCAGTTTAATTATTTGTTGTCTCTAATCGAAAATGATATTAAAGGACAACCATGCGGAAATGTTAAGCACCCTATAAGTCTAGCAGAAAAATTAGGTTTAACATTAAGGTAAGTGAGTATACTTTATTATTATATATAATTTTTTAAAGAGAAGTAGCCCATAAATAATTATAAATGAACTATGAACATATAGGCCCGTATTAAGAACGCGCTTACAACGATGTTAGCGCAAGATGTTAGCGCTCCTAGAACGCTCCATTGGCTAGGACTGTTAACATCTCGCGCTAACATCGTTGTAAGCGCGTTCTGAATACGGACCATATACTATAATATACATTATATGATACTATACTATACAATCAAAATAACAAAATTAACAAAAATATCGAACTTAGAAGTTATACAAAAGTATTTCCGAAAGTATTTTCCACAAATGTGTTATTAGATTCAGACGTAGAGGATATGATTGATGTGATGCGTCTGAAGATAGTCCAGAATAAGGATAGTTATGATATGCTGGGTTGGGAGCAGTGTTGTGCTAGTTACTAATAAAAGTAATAAATTACTATTACTAATTACTTGAAACAACCTGACTTCGAAGCGCGGATCTAGCTCGCGGCGTGGCCGGGTTCGAAGGAGGCGCGGAGGAACAGATGCGAGGCGCGGGTCGGCAAAATGAAGTGTCTCGTTTCGGTAACAAAAGGTTTATTACAGTAAAATATAAGCGTGGATAACAAATGGTCGCGATATACAGAGTCGCGAGAACGAACCGGCGTGGTGCAAGAGACGGCGCGCGTTTACAATACTCGCGGGACGGCACCAGCGGCCGGATCGGCGTCGGTCGCAGGCGGCGCGTGTTAGACGCCCCGATGGGCGGTTTAGCGCGGTCCGCTCGGAGCGGAGTCGTTTCTTTCGGCGATCCGTGTACCGATTCGCGTCACAATAGGTATCGGTACGGGCGGGGCCGGTGTCTCCGGGCGTCGCGGATCGGAGCGCGGGAAAATGGCGCGACGCTCGTAAAGAGCGCGCGAAACCGCGGTAATTCGTCGCGGTAGGCGACAGGAGATGAAGCTGGTCGTGCGCCGAGACACACTCGGTGAAGACAGAGAATGCCAGGGGCGCTCTACCTTCTTTTCGGGCTGGCTTCGGATAAAGATAAGGATAGCTGGTCGTTCTGCCGAGACGCGCTCGGTAAAGACAGAGTATGCCGGAGGCACTCTACCCTCTTTCGGACTAGCTCGGTGCGGGAATTCAGGATCGATGCGGTCGGTGAGACGGATGATCGGGAATCGCAAGATATCGTTAGCGACGCTCGCTTATATACGCGTCGCGATGGCGTTACGGAGTGGCGGGGGTAGCGACGGCAATCGCGAGCGCCGGGACGGCGTGGCGGAACGGTCGGGTATTACGGCGTCCCGACGCTGCGATCGCGTTCGGCGGTTTTCGGTCGCCTTCGGCCTCGTTCGGTGTGTCGAGGCGGTCGCCGTGGTAAGTCCGTTCGCGGACTTCCTATCTTTACATGCGTTTAAAAAATACGGTGAGCACACCGTGCCCGTGCTTCACCCTGCGGGTGGTCGGCTGGGTGGTCTCGGCAGGGCGTTTATGCCGGAACGATGCAGTTTCCGGGGGTGCATCGTTACATACTTTTCAGTGAATGTAATATATTACTATTACTTATTACTTTTCTATAACAGTAATATATTACTATTACTAGTTACTATGTAAAGTAACGCGTTACTCTTGCGTTATTTTTACATAAGTATAGTTTGCCATATTGAGATTTTCATACAAGTAAGTATATCAAAATGCGTTTATTAAAGTTGTATACATAGTGTTATTGGTGTTACAATAATCAATCGCATTTTAAGCTAGAAACACAATGCCAGGAATAGGAACAGGGAATAACCACAGGTAATAAATTTCAACCTATTGGAAACCGTGTATCAATGCACAAGCATTAATACACGGTTTCCGATAGGTTGAAGTCTATTGCCTGTGGTTATTCCCTGTCTTTATAGTCTTTATAGTCAGAGAGTCACAATGACTAGACATTTCTGTTGGCTCGAAGAAGGAGCAACATTTCGAAGTGTTCGTCGGTGAGTCTATTTCTTCTTGCAGTCAGCACTTGTCCACCAAGGTTGAATAGGCGTTCATCAGATGCGCTAGATGGCAGAGCTGTATTAATGTTCAGAAATATCTTCTTGACTATAGGATAGCTGTTGAGAGAAAATATTTCTCTGGAAGGGTCAGCCAGATACATGTCCATCTGGGAAGACATGCTGACACTGGCTGGTGCCGACTCCTTCAAGTTGAAGAAGCTGTTTTCAGAGATTGATGCAGAAGTTTCAGATGACCCAGATGCATGTTCATCCAGTTGCTGCATGGCATCAAGTAACAGAGTCTTGCCTTGAGTGTCTTCTCTTCGCTATCCATCCATCGCAAACGGAACTGCGGATGCACTATGCTAGCCAGAATGAGGTCTTCACGCTGCAGAAGGTTATCGAAGCGAGCCTCAATGCCTTTAAGAAGAGCATCAACTAGCGGAACAACGAGCTTCACAGACTGCCTGACTTCGGACAACTTCTTTTTCAGGCAAATAATGGTGGGGATCAGGATTCCCATGAAGCATCTCAGCTCCGACTGCAAGATGTTCAGAGCATTTGCCAAGGGCTGCACTGCTTGCACAAACTCGGCAATAAAGGTAATTTCTGCAGGCCTGAAGATGGCAACTCCAATCTGTTCACATATCTCATTCAACAAGCCTTCAGCCTGAGTTGCATGCGGTGAATTCTCTCCATCGCATAGAAAGTGGAATTCCATCGCATCGCACTGGGAACAATCAACGCCAAATTTCACTTATTGTGAACTACCTCAGCAGCTTGAGTACTGCGACTAGCCTTGTTCCAAGCAGCAGAACATTTGGCCATGAGTAGGTGTTATTTTGACAGTTTTCGACCGGGTGCTCCGAGGGGGGAGCGGGGCGGGGGGAGGACTCGAGGGCGAGGGGGTCCTAGGGAAGGAGGGTCTGCGTTCCCAGCAGAGGGTTCCGGGGGGGGGGGACTCGAGGGCGAGAGGGTCCTAGGGAAGGGGGGGGGGTATCAGGGTTTCGGCGAGCGCGTCGGGACATGTTCTTATAAACAAATGTCACCTCGCGTCGATGTTCGGTCGATAGTATTTATAAACATATCACTTCACACTTCAGATGCGAGCGAGCGCCTATGACAGGCGGCTATAATTTATGACCTGCGAGTGGCGTGACGCCGCGGTCCTTTTCATTTTCCTTTGTAGGAAGAGTTATCAAGCGCGGAGGAGGGGGAGGGGGGGGCATTAGGGTATCGACGCTACGTCACAGCATCAAATGCCGGTAAAACAGACGGCTCCAGCATCACCCGAAAAAGAAAGTTGGCCTGGGAGTCTCCCGGAGATCCCCGCTGTGCATGTCTAGGGTTAACCATCGCGATGATCTCTTTACTCATGTTCTTTAGGACAATTTATTGAGGTTTTTTTGGCGAACATGTGGGTCACAGGTTCACTGGGTCAAGTTTTATAGCACCGATTGGTTATGTGATCGTGGGTTATTTCTTTCTTTTCTTCTTTTCTTTCTCTTCCTTTCGAAAAGGGGCTGAAAGTAATAAAATGAAGCCCGTCTTCTCGTTCGCGTTCTCTCTCCCTCGTGCGCGGTCTCTCACCATTCCTCTTCGTAGTACGTCTTCATGTTCTCTCTCTTTCTCTCTTATCTTTTTTCTCCTACTCACCTTCTTACCTGTGCGCCATCCCTTCACGTCTTGTCTCGGCTATTTCTCTCGGGTGTCCTCTTCACGTTCGTGTCCCCTTCTCGCTCTCACCCATTATACTTAGATCATTTTTTAAATAGTATTCGCCTTCTCGCTCCCACCCATTATAGTTTGATCATTTTTAAAAATAGTATTTTAAATGATTTATTTATTGTAAATAAGATGAAGAAATATTTAATAATTAGCTATGAGACAGATGAGAAAACGTTTAATGATCGCGCGACGAGTGCGGCACGCGCATTCTTATCGAGAGTTACCGCTCTGTAATTCTAAACCGCTGACGGACGGTGGACAAGGGAACGGTGGACGGAAGGAAAGATAATTTTAGATACCGTGATGTGTATTTTAATATACATTTATTTTTATTTTACAAAATAAAACCTTTTTATAATAATGACGATTATTATTGTGGAAGATCTTCACCTGAAACACACAAAGCAATAACACAATTAAGATAAGGATTCAAAATTTATTATTGAAAAAGCTATTATCTTACCAAACTTCCTCTTCTTCTTCAAACTCCTCCCCGAAGAGTCTTCGTAAGTAAAAAATATCGCATCCATTGTGATGCCACAATGTATCATTCAGTTGGCGATTTGCACGCCTCTCGGATTGCATCCACCGCCAATGTTCTATGTTCACAAAACCCGGTATGTAATATTCCATACGCAGCTGTAAAATAAACATTAAAAATATTATTTTTTTCTTAAAATACGCACGCGCACGCACAAAGAAAAAATAATAAAACTTACGTAATCTCGGGGGATGCGAATCCGCACCCACGCCTCCTCCATCTGCACCTCTATATTCAGCCGCACTCGTCGCGGCCGCATCCACTAAACAGAAAAAAAAACATTAAAAAAACTATATCACTAACTATGTCACTATACTTTGTCACTACACTTCCGTACCATGACGTCCCTCGGATAAAGTATTTCAATGTAGTCCATGTTCGCCAAAAAAAAAAATTGCTGAAAACTTTCGAATGCGTTTGCAACTCTTCGCGGACTCGATGAGACTGAGTTTGACCACGGTTGCAGAACGAAGCGGGGTAAAATGTCACCAGCGAAATAAATATGGTAACAGTTCAAAAACGGACGGCCCCTTCCAACGAAAAGAAATTAAGATGAAATATGTCTCGCACTACAATGGCGAGTAAAAGTTCGACGGAGCATCGACACATGTGAACGCGTTCTCTGTCGCTCGCGTCTCTTCGTTCGCGTCCTCTCTCGCTTGCGTCCCTTCATTCGCGTTCTCTGTTGCTCGCGTCTCGCTCTCATTCCACTTCGCGTTTTCTTTCCTTTTATAATAAATAATTGGAATTGAAGGATAATAAAGTTTTTGTCATATAAACATTAATTTATTTATTATTTGTCGCATCGTATACAATGTTATCTAAAGCATAAGCTAATAATTCGCAATCAATAATTGAATTTTTATCAAAAACGTCGCGCAAGATTCTAGCTGCATCACATTTATCGGTTACACAATTTCTTCGCAAAATGGTTACAAATTGATTAAATTTCACATTTACCTCATGCGTATTTTGATACAGCTTGAAATATTCATGTTCGACGCAGTGCTCGAGTTCAAATAAGAAAAGTACGGTCGATGGTTTCATGTACATGCAATTATTATTATTATTATGTAACGTAAGTTTTACAACATTCGCATCACGTATTTTTACAAGTTCTACGACCAGATCTCGAATCGACATTGATGAAGGTGCGGTTGACTGCAGGAGTCGTTCGATATCCGCACGTCTTTCAATTAGCGCTGTCCACGTTGTATGAGCCAACACCATCTGATTTCCTCGGTTATCACCGAGGAGTAGTTCCACAAAGGACACAGGTCCCACGCTGATTCCAATATCCAAATATTTATAAGCTGTTGATGTCAATGCGTATCGTCTGCTTAGTATACGAACCGCGCGAGGCTCCAACGAAATGCTGTAGAAAAAATAATGAGATTACTTTCAAAATAATACAATTCACAAAAAAGATATAAAAAATATAAAGTTCTATAAATTAAACAAAACTTACTTGTTCCCACGCGTTGGAGTTTCAATATCGTGAATCGGTACGTAATAATTCATACGTCTACTGCCACTGTTGCCGCCGTTGCCGCTGTTGCTTCCTTCAACGGAATACATTCTTTCTCTCGGTTATGAGAAGCGGACCGTTGATACAAGCAGCCGATGCAAGACTGATCGTCGAATAAAATTAATCGAATATGCGCGGCAACTTCCAAAAAATTTATGATGAAGGGAGGGGGAATTAATGTTTCTGGAACGCGCAATCAGCGCTCTGGAATTTAGGAGAGGGGGCTAAGGTAGGATGTTTTTTCTTTATTAATGCCCGATTTCTTCACACCTCCCAATAGCTATCTTCCAGATAAAGGTATCCGTTAGATAACTAAAAATTCGTTTTCTTCATTGAAACCTCTGGTTACGTATCTAACGAATAGCTATTCTTCAAATGCTATACTTCCGGTCAATACGCAACACTTTCGACACAAAAGGTACTAGAATGTTACTATAAATTACACCGTATTGTCCGCGAATATACCGTCAGCGAATGAGCGAAGTGAGGTTATAATTGTGTTTTGCGATTAATTCCGACATACAATCCGTCAAACGTAGGCCCCATCAAGGAAATTAATAAAGCCCGATAAGTGATCGTTTTCGTGTCTATACTCCGCTCGATGCGAGCTCGCCCCTCGGCGCCCCTTGCTGTCCCGCCGCGCCGGCCGCCAACCCGTGCCCCCTCGTCGACGATAATCTGCTTCTTTTATGCCCGGTTTCTTACTATTCTTAAAAAAAACAATTATCTGGCTGAAATGGAGAAAAGAGGAGCAAATTTTACAAAGACTGAGGTCGATTTGTTAATCGACATTACATTAAAATATAAACATATCGTCGAAAATAAAAGAACCGATGCAACAACGTGGAAAGATAAAAACGAAGCTTGGGAAAAAATTTGCAACGAATTTAATGTTGTTTCGGGAAATTTTCCTCGCTCCACAAAAACAATTCGTGCAAAATATGATACTGTAAAAAAAATATCCGCAAAAAATGCTCGTTGCTCAAAAGCGAACAAACGAAAACTGGTGGTGGTCAGTGCCCAGTGCCTTTGACTCCCTGTGAGGAAAAAATATTATCATTGACACCAAACACCATGGTGGGTCTCCAGTCCAGATTTGATAAAGACTCACAGTATGCAGGTAATTACCACACTCTATAATAGCAGAAAAATGAAGTAAGAGAAACATTATCATATAACATATCACGTTATCAGTATCTCATTTTCTTTCAGAGCCAGGTCAAAGTGGTTCAACACAGTGGACGACACAACAGGATGCAGAAGAAGGTGGTTAATAATCTGTAATGCTATTAAATGTTTAATTGTAGGTGGTCAGATTTTTTTCGTAACAATATTACATTTTCTTTTAGAGCCAGAACCTAATATCGCGGATGCAGATATTATGTTTGTAGACGACGAAAATGATGGTTAGTTATTGAAAGTATTAACATTGATCTGGAAAACAATATGAATTTTATTTTAACACTTTATAAAGATATTTTACAGTTTTTGAAAAGAACAAAATATGTTGGTAAAGAAAATGTGGGAGTACCCAAAGCGCCATTAATGAGTTCAGGTAAAGATTTTGTTTTAATTTTGCATCATTTCAGTATTAAGGTTCCTGGACCCTTTCCAACATCTTGTGAGATCGTAACGTCAGAGGCGAGAAGTGACACGTTAAGAATTCTTGCATGCAATTTTCAAATAAAAAAATTTTTGCATAAAATAACACCACATCACTTCAGCATACTTCAAAAATACTCGGATACCAAATGCAGGCTTATGCGCGTGGCTAGGCCTGTATTACATTCATTTTACGGCTGTTTATTAACTGTTAAGGAAAGAGAATAATGCTCGGAATATTTTTGAAGTATGCTGAAGTGATCTAAAGTGTTATTTTATGCAAATATTTTTTTATTTGAAAATAGCATCCAAGAATTCTCAGCCCGTCATTTCTCGCCTTTGACAATCTCACAAGATGTTAGAAAGAGTCCTTAAAAACCCTTTTCTTAAGGAATATTAAGAAAAGTATTAAACGTAATGTGTTTTTGTAGAAAAATCGGCGAATACCGAAAAACCCCACATGGAAAAGAAAATCGATGCTGTGGATTTTGTTCGCGAGATTAATAAACGAAAAGGTATAAAATATCACAGAATATCAAAAGAAATAATTTACAATCATAATTAATCATTGTAGAAACTGATGCTAAGTTTATTTTTAAAAACAAACGGACCAAGCCGTTTACTGAAAATCCTCAAATTACGAAACAGAACTTGCAGTTGAGAAACGAACTCTTGGTGTTACAAAAAAAATTATTAGTGCAAGAAATAGAAGATAAGTCAAAAATTACGAAACTGACAATCGAAAATTTAAAGTTGGATGCGCAGATTAAGAGACAAACACTACAGAAATTCAACACGAAGTTCGAAATTGACGAGAATGACGAGAATGACGAGGTTATTGATGATGATTAGTAAGTATAATATTTCCATGATAATTCGTACAATATACAATTCGTGTAGTATAATAGATTTGTTAACATGATACTCTTTATTTGCAGTAATTAATAACACAGGCACACAAAAAAAATAAGTGGTCTGTACCAAAGACTAGACCCATCATTTCTTATGTATTTTGACGTGCTGAATCCAAATCCGGGGTCAAAATTGACCTCCACCACACAAATTTTTTTTTAAATCGCGAAAAACCACCATTGAAAACGGAAAATCCCAATATAAGGTGGGTCAGTACCAAAGACTAGACCCATCATTTCTTATGTATTTTGACGCGCTGAATCCAAATCCGGGGTCAAAATTGACCCCCACCTTACCAATTTTTTTTAAATCGCGAAAAACCACCAATGAAAACGAAAAATCCCAGTATAAGGTGGGTCAGCGTTAGGTCTCTTTTAAGCATCCAACAAAAATCTGTCATCATATTAACATCCCATCTTCCTTGATACCGACGCTCCATTTCCTTCATATCTTGATGAAACCTTTCACCTTGTTCTTCGCTGTAATCTCCCAGGTTTTCGGGAAAGTAATCAAGATGAGAGTGTAGAAAATGCAATTTTAAGTTCATCAAGCAGCTTAAACGATTGTAATTTTCTAACATTTCCTCAACTATATTCTGGTAATCCTCACTTTTCTGATTCCCTATGAAATTCTGAGCTACTTTCTTGAAACTGAGCCATGCTGCTTTTTGATGCTCAGTCATTTTTGTGATAAATTTTTTATTCGTGATTACAAAGAAAGTGGGGGGTGGTACAGTAATGCTGGCCCGAGATTCGGATTCAGGACATCAAAGTACATATAGATTGGGTCTTACAGTTGGTTGCCACATTTATACCTAACGCTGACCCACCTTATATTGGGATTTTCCGTTTTCAATGGTGGTTTTTCGCGATTTAAAAAAAATTGGTGTGGTGGGGGTCAATTTTGACCTTGGATTTGGATTCAGCACGTCAAAATACATAAGAAATGATGGGTCTAGTCTTTGGTACAGACCACTTATTTTTTTTTGTGTGCCTGTGTTATTAGTAGTACCAGTAACATACGTTATTTATATTCTAGAGATGCTTCTAAAGATTTGATAAAGTTTATTTATTTATAATTATTATAAATAAATCTTGTTTCTCAATATATTAAGACAAAGACAGAAGTAGGGAATCAAAGAATATTTTTAAACATGATAATGTGAATATGATTTTATTCCATTAACTTTAATTAAATGATATTTATAAGATCATGTTAATATTTATAGCATGAATAAAAAAAAACATATTTAGCCGTTGTAATTGAAAAGTTTTTTACATATATTTCTTGTATTCTTAAAAAATAAAATTTAAAATACGAAGGACTATCTATTTAAGAAAATACAAATGTATCACAGAGATAAAAATAAATATCTCGGCTAACCATTGATTAAAGTAATAATACTAGTCTGTATTATATATGATTGAATAAAGTAATAATACTAGTCCATACTATATATATGTAGACTCTATGTAGACTATAGTCATTCTCCCTATATTTGATTAACTTTTATCAAATTAATGCAGTTACTAAAATCACGTTAAATGTGATTTTAGTAATCACATTTAACGCATAATAATTAACTAACTAGTAATCACATTTAATACATAATACCTACCTCAGTCCTATTACTCGTGTCCGACCGTGGTGACTTCTCTTTATATACATGTGTTGCGCACATGGATTATACACATTGTATATGGAACCTACTGTTTAACGCCGATTCCGAACGTCTATATTTTTTAGAGAATTTCTCTTGGCAAGACATACTCTCGATGGTTAGCCATTGCCTTCCGAGAGGAGAACGAGCGAATATAATTTTTCTAACTCTACCAGAAATCAAACCCGGGCCTTTGGCTCAATAGACCAGTGCGCTGTCTATTAGGCCACACGCCCGTCCTTATATATATATATATATATATTATATATATATATATAGTATAATATATATATTATATATATATATATATATATATATATATATATATATCTATATATATATATATATATATATAATGCATAATAATACCATATAAATACTAAATTTTATATTATTTAGTAATTTAGTGAATATAGTTTTAGATCAATAAAAATAGATTAGGAAGACGGTAAAGCTTAAATTAGTAAGTATGTTTTTTTTATATTGCATATGAGTATAGGCTACGTTTACACCCTGAATTTAGGCCGCGGCCTATACCTCAAATTCGACCTAAATTATTTAGGCCGCCTGCTGTAAACACTTGATAGGCGACCGGACCCGGCTTCAGGTCAGGCCGCGTATTTTAGTGACCTGACCTGAAATAGGCCGTTATCATTTGCGATGTAAACGCGCGATCGCGCGCGACGCGTCCTAAAAGCTTTATTTGCTTGTTCGGATTCGCTACAATTCAGGGCGATCCCAAATATGATCCCGTCAATTTTTAGGTTTCTTTCGGTGTAAACGAATGATGACTAGACCTAATTCGGGTCACAATATAGGTCAGGCCGCGATAAGGTCGCTGGGTGTAAACGTAGCCATAATTAAGAAAATAAACCTTCTATTCTTTATAACATTACATGAATGTGTGCACATATCACAAGAGCATCAAATCTTATTTCAACGTTCATATTTTTAATTATTTATCATATATTAAAATTAAAAAATAATATTTGTATGCAGAAGATTATTTATTTAAGAAAATACAAATGTATTACAAAAATAAAAGTAAATATCTCAATACAAGGTTAACAATTACTTAAGTAGTATAATACTGGTCCATACCTGTTATAATATAATATAGACTTTTGTCATTTTTACTACATAAAATAACTAATAAGCTTTTGTAATATTTAACATAACGATGCCATATAAATACTGACTCTTATATTATTTAATATTATCAGTAGTTTAGTAAATAAGTTTTTGACGAGTGAAAGTAGATTAGGAAGACGCTGAAACTTAAACTAGTAAGTACACTTTTTATTTGGCATATCTATGAGTAAAATTAAAAAAAAATAAACTTTCTCATCTTTGTAACATATATGTACGTACGTATCACATATTACAAGAGCATCAAAACTTATTTCAACGTTCACATTTTTAGTTATTTATCACAACATGTTAAGAAAAAAAATAATATTTAATATAGAGGACTACCCTGCTTAAAAAGTCAGATAGAAAACGAAAAAAAAAATTCTTTTCATTTTTAATCGTGTTTCTGATTCCTGATTTTCGTAAGTGAGTTAATATATTAACGACAGAAATTTAATGTAGCATCATTAGAATATCTCACATACCTTATAAATAAAAACCTATAAGACTGTTACGAATAATAGTATATCATATATTATGAGAATTTCTCGAATAATAAGATATTAGGTCTTATAATAGTGTTCAAATAGAACTCTATACAATGCTATCCGAAATTAAAGAATTGAAAAACTCGCAGAAAAAAATATTCCTTTCTTTTTTAATCGTGTTTCTGATTCCTAATTTTCGTAAGTGGGCTAATATATTCACGATAGAAATTTAATGTAATGTCTCATATATTGTACAAATAAAAACTTATAGACTGTTGCGCATAATTGTATATTATATGTTATGACAATTTTCCAAATTATAAGATATCATATCTTATAATAATGGTCAAATAGAACTCTATGCAATGCTATCCGCAATTCACATAATATTGGATCTATAAAATAATGTATAAACAAATGCAATGAGTATCAATCGTATTTTATCATAACTTTTGTGTACTTTTAATATACTTTTATCATTCCCTATCCAAAATTTCTTTCGTTTTCTATATAGTCACTAATAGAACGAAAACTAGTACGCCATTCTATCACGTTCTATCGTGAGTCAACACTATCGTTTTCTATCTATCCTGCTAATGCCGTCCTTATCGTTCTGTATCAAAAATTCCTTTCGGTTTCAATACAGAAATATACTGATTAAAAAGTCGTATACGAATCTATCACGTTGAATCATGAACCTACACTATCATTTTCTATCTGTTTTTCCAATGTAGTGCTATCGTTCCCTATCCAAAATTTCTTTCGTTTTCTATATAGTCACTAATAGAACGAAAACTAGTACGCCATTCTATCACGTTCTATCGTGAGTCAACACTATCGTTTTCTATCTATCCTGCTAATGCCGTACTTATCGTTCTGTATCAAAAATTACTTTCGGTTTCAATACAGAAATATACTGATTAAAAAATCATATACCAATCTATCACGTCGAATCATGAGCCTACACTATCATTTTCTATCTGTTTTTCCAATGTAATGCTATCGTTCTCTATCCAAAATTTCTTTCGTTTTCTATATAATTACTAATAGAACGAAAAATATAGTACGCCATTCTATCTCGTTCTATCGTGAGTCAACACTATCGTTTTCTATCTATTCTGCTAATGCCGTACTTATCGTTCTGTATCAAAAATTACTTTCGGTTTCAATACAGAAATATACTGGTTAAAAAATCATATACAACTCTATCACGTCGAATCATGAACCTACACTATCATTTTCTATCTTTTTTTCAATGTAGTGCTATCGTTCTGTATCCAAAATTTCTTACTTTTCCAATTTAATTACTTACTGAACGAAAAATAGTACGCGGTCCTATCATGTGCTATTATCGTATTCCATCTGTTTGTCCAATGTATTCCTATCGTTTTCTATGCGAAATTCCTTTATTTTTCAATATATCCCATACAGCACAGAATTTGCAGCAATGTTGCCCAACATTGCAGCAACGTTGCAATATTGCAGCAATGGAACTGCAACTTCTGTGCTGTATGGGATTTAACTTGTTGCTCCGTAAATAGTTTACGAATCTATCACACCCTGTCGTGTGACTACATTCGTTTCTTATGTATTCTTTCGATATATTCTTCTCATTCTCAATCCAAAATTACTTATAACTTTTAACTAAATATAAAATAAATGTTTATAAGGATAATGGGAACTATTACTAAGAAAGAAGATATTTTTAATTCGAGCATTTTAAAGATGTACACTACTTCAGTAATAGATAGCTTTATAAAGATAGGACACACATGGAAGCAAATTTCATTTGGATATGAATTGTCATATAGAACTGGCAGGGTGGTATTTGTAGATTAAGGGTATTTTGTATAGTCAAGAAATTGTAAATGGAGGGAGCAATCAAGGAACGAAGAAAGATATAAATAAATAGAAATGTAGAAAATATTAATAAAATAAAAATTATGTAAATTTTTTTTTATTTATGATGGACATTAAGTCGAATATACACGGAAAAAACAGTATGGTTGACTCACACATAAATCTGGTTGTGCCAACCAGATTCAATAGTAAAATACGGAACAACCAGTTATGTGTTTGCTGCAGCCACAGAGCAATTGTTGAGTGACTATTGTTGCAGCTGTGACGATACCTGGTTGCTGCAACCAACCTATTTTCTTGATATTTATTGATACTTCAACTGCAAATATTGTTATGGCAACTACACCATTTGGTTGGTCCACACAGATTGTATTGATGTAGTATAAGACCAATAGTTGCTATAGCTGGTCAGCCATTGCAAATGCTACCATAAATATAGTTGTTGATACTATAAATTTCTAGTTATCAGAAGCAGATGTTTTGATACTGTTTCTAACAATAGAAATTCAGGAAATCGAAAATTCCAAAAATCTGAAACTTTGCAGATTTGTAGTACATATACATATGTATATGTACTACAATTCTGCAAAGTTTCTGATTTTTTGGAATTTTTGACTTTCCGAACTTCCCTTGTGAATAATGAAGTTGTGGAATATGTAAACATTTAAAGGTAGAGGAAATAGAAATTTTGATTAAAATTATCAAAATTCTGTTTTAATTTGCCAAAAATCTTGATAACTTAAGACTGAATTCTGATAACTTTAATTGGATTTTTTGAATCTTTTATATTTTACTAAAAATGGAGTAATCAAACCAAATTTTTTGTTTATATTAGGTATATTGTGGTATTTATTTTTGTTGGTGAGTTAACACAAAACTATATACAAAATAACAATTTTCCTTATTATCATCTTTCTGTTTGTATGATTAGTTCAGCTAATTTACATCGTGCATTGTTGTCCAAAGTAGATTGCTTATACCGCTCAAGTATAATCTTTCCAAAGGCTGTTTTTTGGAGAATGTCATGAATGTACTGAAAATAAAAACATATTTTGCTAGTTTGATCTATATCTTGCATTAATCTAATAAATATCACATCTGCATAATTCACTCCGCGTAAAGGGGATGGGTACGGCACGATTACGTCTGAATCGACCTTTAATCATACATACCTTCAAATAATCCAATAAGGTGCGACAGTTTCATACGTTGCAACGCAATTTTGCAACGCTCATCCATAACGACGAAATAGAAAATGATAAATAAGTTGACCCGACGAACTCCTCAGCCAGCACGATATGTATACACTCTTGCACTTATATTTGACACTTTTCACCGTACTTATTTCACTTATATTCACCAGTCTTTGTATCGGCGATACTAGATAATGCGCGCTATAAACACGTTGCTATAACTACGCTAAAAAATATGCGCGGTATAGCGAGTCGCGAGTCGCTTTTTTGTTTTCTGACATCGCTGCCTCATCCCGATTGACGCAACTATATGGATAGATAGTCCATCCAAGTTCTGGTTGTGGCAACCAAATTCCGCGCAACTATATTCATGTAGTTGACATATAAAAGTAAATAAGTCACATCAACCATACACATAATTGTTACTCACAGATAACTAGGGTGATGCAGCTAGGTTGCTTACAGCTAAATTTTTCTGGTTGTGTGCATTATATCATTTTTTTCCGGTGTATATTACACTGCGTATTAATATAACTTGTTTTGTTTATTGGTATAATGCGTCACATATATATTCTATTTAATATTACATAGATTATTGGAAATCACATAGGATGATTCAATTTATTATCTGTTCTAATTCTTTTGAGAATTATTAACAACCTGAATAAGAATCTATCTTTATGAGAAGATCATTTATCTTTTAAGGAAATTATTATTCGATAACAACCATAATGAGACACATTATTCCAAATATAATTATGTCATTTATTATTACCTATTGATATGATTTGATATTTGTGTGTCTTAACCTATGCATACTGATTAATACTGACGATCCTTTTATTTGAAGAATATTCGTTGGAATATTATTACACATTTGATTATGTTCAAAGCTTTTGTATGAGTTTAGCTATTTGAGAACTATCTCAAATTAAAATACGTTACGAATAAGAATAATCTAGATACAAGAGGTTCAATGCTCTTTATGAAAGGATTAGTCAGTAATGAATATTTTTACTTTTGTATGTTTATATATGATATTGATATGATTATTCTTGATATATTACTGTGCTCATTTGTGCTTATACGTTTGAAAACTATTTCTACATTGTCAATAACATTAAACAAAACACAATCTCTCTCTCCATTCGAATAAAGAGTAATGTATCGTTTCCTCTCTCAGAACACGATCATTCTTACAATCCAGCCTACATTTCAAACAAGCTCGATAGAAAACGATAGAATAAGCATAGGGTAGTGTCTGATTGATCCGCATACACGTTCGATCAGCGAGTATCCGTAATGGAAATAAAAGATATTTCACATAGAGAACGATAGGATTACTTTTGAAAACTAGATAGAAAACGATAGTATAGGCATAGGGTAATATTTGATTGATGCTCATACACGTTCATTCAGTGAATATCCGTATTTAGACAAAAAGAAATTTCATATAAAGAACAATAATATCTGAAACATTGTTATAGGAAACGATATGTTCTTATTCGTGACATTTTCATAACATTCGATACATATAGTAATTGGTTTTCGACGGATGAAACAAGTATCTTGGTAATTTAACCGCAAAATGATAATAAACGAGATAAGTAATATAATGACTTTGAAATCATTGACGCAGTGATATTGCAACAATAACAATTGTGCATATAATATACGCATCTTCAAATAATAGCCGAGCTTTATCTAGCAGTGACGCTTCGTCTACAGTAAATCTCGATAGTAACGATTTGATCTGTCTAAACTAAAGGACAGTCCACTGTCGTATGCGAACGTTAATATTTAAGAAACGCAGTTTAATGTAAGCTGAGATGCTTTACAATGTTAGCAACGTAATATTCTTTATATAAATGTGCGCGCTAGTATGACTCGAATTTAAGCAATGGCCAATTGCATAAAGAGAAAGGTATTTATGTTGTATTAGTTGCAACCACTAAATTAATGCAATGAACTTTTTACAGAGCTCTGTTTTATTCGACATAAAGTCAGAAGTCTTCTAACTCTCGTGTTCTCTGTAACCAAGGATCGTAACTGGTCGGAATGTCTGTTATACCAGGCCGCGTCTTGTGATGATCAATGGTATTAATAATAAAAGTGTTACCTGAGATCAGAAGAACTCTCTGTATCATGATTAGCACATCCTCGAAAGGATTACGTCTCGTGTTTGTTACCACCAGGGTAATTTCTATGGTCCAGAAATAATAAACTCGTCCTACGAGTGAAGACTCGTTCTCGAAACGACGACGGTCGTCCTTCAATAATCGGTTTGATAAAGGCGGCGCTCGTCCTTCTTTCCTCGTGTCTCGAAATATCGGACGTCTATCGTCCGCGTGACTGCGGATATCCTCTGTCCTCGTGTGTCAATATTAACCTCGCGATTAATTACAAGGACTGGATAAGTGGAAGTATAATTTAGATGAATGCAACGGCAACTAACACGATAATCTATGACGCAACCGAATCGTCTCAGTACAGAGACGCGTACACTTTAGCGGTCGAAGGACGAATGAATGCTCGTCGCTATGCAAGCTCGTGCCTGCTCGGCTCGCGCATGCGCCATATCGCTCTGCTCGCGTGATCGTGGTCCACCGCGCAACGACTTCAGCGTCAAGCGCGCGGAGGGATAGATGTATCATGTTACGCCCGCTTATGTTTATATACAATCTCTCTCTCTCTCTCTCTATCTTTGTCTCTCTCTTATTTCTTTTCTAACAGAGGCGTTAACATCCTATCGTTCTCTATGCGAAATGGGTGTTTGTTCCATTACGGTTACTCACAGCACGAATTTATATGCGAATCAGACACTACTCTATGTCCACACTATGTTTTTCTATCTAGTCTTCAAAAGTAATCCTATCGTTCTCTATGTGAAATATCTTTTCTTTCCATTACCGATACTCGCTGCTCGAACGTGTATACGAATCAATCAGGCACTACCTAATGTTTGTTCTATCGTTTTCTATCGAGCCGTTAACATCCTATCGTTCTCTATGCGAAATGGGTGTTTGTTCCATTACGGTTACTCACAGCACGAATTTATATGCGAATCAGACACTACTCTATGTCCACACTATCTTTTTCTATCTAGTCTTCAAAAGTAATCCTATCGTTCTCTATGTGAAATATCTTTTCTTTCCATTACTGATACTCGTTGCTCGAACGTGTATACGAATCAATCAGGCACTACCTAATGTTTGTTCTATCGTTTTCTATCGAGCTGTTAACATCCTATCGTTCTCGATGCGAAATGGGTGTTTGTTCCATTACGGTTACTCACAGCACGAATTTATATGCGAATCAGACACTACTCTATGTCCACACTATCTTTTTCTATCTAGTCTTCAAAAGTAATCCTATCGTTCTCTATGTGAAATATCTTTTCTTTCCATTACTGATACTCGTTGCTCGAACGTGTATACGAATCAATCAGGCACTACCTAATGTTTGTTCTATCGTTTTCTATCGAGCCGTTAACATCCTATCGTTCTCTATGCGAAATGGGTGTTTGTTCCATTACGATTACTCACAGCACGAATTTATATGCGAATCAGACACTACTCTATGTCCACACTATCTTTTTCTATCTAGTCTTCAAAAGTAATCCTATCGTTCTCTATGTGAAATATCTTTTCTTTCCATTACTGATACTCGCTGCTCAAACGTATATGCGAATCAAACACTACCTAATGCTTGTTCTATATTTTTCTATCGAACCATCAACATGCATAATCCTATCGTGCTCTATATAAAATAGGTTTCTGTTCCATTACGGATATTCACTGATCAAATGTGTATGCGAATCAATTAGACAGTATGTTATGCTTATTCTACCGTTTTCTATTAAGCCTTCAATATAATTCTATCGTTTTCTATGCGAAATGTGTTACCGTTCCATTACTGCCTGAACAAACGTGTGTGCGAATTCATTAAAAGTGTCTAACAAAAAAATACTCAAGTACGATCTCTGTGTGCTTCCCAAATCACCTAAAATAAACTTCTTTCTAAAATATTTGTAAATCCTAAATTTGTAATTCTTAAAATATCTGTAAAACGGAAAAATATTTTAAAATTATTTCCTAGAACAAACAAATCATGAAGAAGATTGTGCCTTTGGATACTATTAAATGTAATGTATATAGATGTGAAAGCTAACATATAGGTGTGTACCCTTCCAAATGTTTTTGAAATTCAATAAATTATTCCGTTTGTAATATACCCAGTGAGAAATGAAACTTCGATCGACATCGACTCGTTTCATTTCTCACTGGGTATAAGCCGAAATATATCCTCTGTAAACATTAAAATTAATAAAGTTTATTTGTATCAACAAATTATAACACATGTACCGATTTTACATTTTATTCTTTATATCAATAGAAACCTATGTATTGATATTTCATCGGGTAAACATATCTATCGTACATTGTTCAACTATATAAGTTACGATTTCGAAGTTATTTAGTGACGCAAAGGATCCTGTTTTAAAAAACTACGCATTTTAACAATTAATTTTTCTACAACTATAATTAGAAATATAATAATCAGTAAAAAAATTACTATAATTATAGTAAAAAGAAATAAAACATTCTTGTACGTTTTAATCATCTTTAAACCATACACCAAAAACGGCAAAATTATGGATTAATTTTGACTAATACAATAACAGCAATATAGAATTACTGACTCAGTCACCAATATTATAGTACAAATTACTATACTATCAGTGTAAGTAACAATATAGTATCTATATGTATGCAAGTATAATGAAAGTTAATAAAACCATAAGATATGTAATTTACTATTAATATATGATATCTAGACATAATAATAATTATAAAATTGACATAGATTTATACACATTGGAAGTATGCATTTCGAACAAATATACGACATATTGATATCGGTAATAATCCAATTTAATAAGAATCTTACCTATATAATGTGTACAGAGGTTGTCATGAATACATAAGAAACGATAGACTCTATCGTGAAACTTTGATTCAAATACATAAGTATCAGAATTCGGCTAAAGTCTGTGTTTCGTACAAGCTCACTCGTGAGCCTGAGCTCTTGAAAAAGATGAGGAAACATTCAACTAATCAGTATTTTTTGTTTCTAGTAGAGAGAGATCATGTATTTCGGTGAGTTTTAAAAAAGAACAAGGAGTTAGTCAGAATACGTCAGCAAATATCGATAACTTACAATAATTGATTATATACATTAAGAGAAGCTGTTCAAAATATAAGAGAAAAAGAAATTGATTAATAATCAATAATCCTTTCTTTGAGAGCAATATAGGGAATAAGTAATATTTCAATCAAATAAATCTATGTCAAAGGCTAAAGTTAGTTAAAAAAGTGTGAACGAAATTGATGTCTTGATTCAATTCGTATAATCGGGTATTAGTTAAGTTTCCTTGAAGTAAATTCGACAAGAAAGGATCATTGAGATGCATTAAACAAACAATGAGAATAAATATCGTTAGATATATGAATATAAGTAACATTGAAACAATGTGTCAGTTATTCTTATGATTTCCTTCAAATCCAAGAAGTATTAGTTCAAGCAAATTCCCTTGATTAAAGTATAATATCGTGTTTACCGAGGTAACACGCCAGAAAATATGCGGCATGAATTCTTTCGAATAAACAAAGTAAATGAGAATGTAGTCTTTAATATGATTGACACATCTATTCAATAAAGCATGAATGATATTTCACATCCTAAATCATATATATATGTACGAACAGTCGTTCTTTCGCAACGCGGAAACGCAATAACTTCAACGTATTTGTATTATAACATTAGTTTTGACGTCGTATTTATCCCGTGACGCTGTCGACGAGATCAACGTGCTTTTGATAGATTGATTCTACACAACTCGCCAAACAATCTTAATTATAAATATTTACACAGAACCAGAGAGCTTTGAATAACAATTCTAAAGGTATTACAACCAAAGCAAGCTTTGTACGAGTTCTCAAGAAAGAATATAATCTTCTTTGCGCGCTATCGAATATTCTTAAACAGATGTAAGTGTCCCGATATAAACGGAATGTTTATATCTAAGAAACGTTAAACGAATGTTTAACGTCACCAAATCATGAATATAAAGAGTTTACCTTAATTTTGGTATGAATATCGAGTGATCAGGCCGATAAGATGGTTTTTACTATAAACCACAATCCTTTTCAGAAGCTTCCTGAGCCCACGTGATATTTCCAGAAGGCATCATCAAAGACGATCCTCCTTCTTAGTGCGTCTCTCTGGTAGAATAATGGCTCCCTCTCAATAGCAACGTTGTCACTTTAGGACAACGTTTCTTCCGAACGATTATTCGGTCTCCAAGCATTTATCGGACTGAATAGCCGATATGACGCACTAACACTGAATGCGCGAACATAAATGTCTTTTTATAATGTTACTATCTCGTAAAGATTATAGTACAACACAACTGTTCGTCGAACAAGATACGCGACGCGTTGCAATAACGACGACCGCAAACACAACGTAATACGTATCGAGAAGGTTCTCGATGAACGACTGTTTTCGAACAAGATACTCGACGCGTTGCAATAACGACGACCGCTAACACAACGTAATACGTCTCGAGAAGGTTCTCGATGAACGACTGTTTTCGACCGAAAACTGAGATACATCCTACTCAACGGTTCGACAACGAATGAATATCCGTTGCGTTCTCGACCCGTCGAGACTTGTACGGACATGCGCAGAACCACACCTTTTTCGCGTGACTCTCTCCCGGAACGCACCGCGCTCAGCGCCTCGTGCGCTTGAATGCGCCTCCATTTTGGAAATAGTAAAGCGCTCACTACCGCCATCTGTGGCGGCTTTACAATTCACAGCCGGAGCCTCAACCTCCCACAGATGTCGTTTTTTACATGATCTCTCTCTCTCTCTTTTCGTCCATGCTTAAACTTTTAACAGTCTGTAAAAATATTCTAAACTTCATATTTTTCGGATAGAAAACGAAAGCACCTCAATGCGGTTTTTTCATTATGATCCGATTAATTAAGAGATGCGGGAGTCCTATTCGGAAATATGAGATGTGTATGGTAAATCTCACATAAGAAACGATAGACTTTATCGTGAAACTTTGATTCAAATACATAAGTATCAGGATTCGACTAAAATCTGCAAAAATATTCTAAACTTCATATTTTTCGGATAGAAAACGAAAGCACCTGAATGCGTTCTTTTTCATATAATCCGATTAATCCAGAGATGCGGGATTTTTACCCGGAAATACGAGATGTGTATGGTACATCTCTCATAAGAAACGATAGACTCTATTGTGAAACTTTGATTCAAATACATAAGTATCAGGCTTCGACTAAAATCTGCAAAATTCTAAACTTCATATTTTTCGGATAGAAAACGAAAGCACCTCAATGCGGTTTTTTCATATGGTCTGATTAATTAAGAGATGCGGGAGTCTTATTTGGAAATACGAGATGTGTATGCTACATCTCACATAAGAAACGATAGACTGTATTGTGAAACTTTGATTCAAATACATAAGTATCAGGCTTCGACTAAAATCTGCAAAAATATTCTAAACTTCATATTTTTCGGATAGAAAACGAAAGCACCTCAATGCGGTTTTTTCATATGATCTGATTAATTAAGAGATGCGGGAGTCTTATTCGGAAATACAAGATGTGTATGGTACATCTCACATAAGAAACGATAGACTCTATTGTGAAACTTTGATTCAAATACATAAGTATCAGGATTTGACTAAAATCTGCAAAAATATTCTAAACTTCATATTTTTCGGATAGAAAACGAAAGCACCTGAATGCGTTCTTTTTCATATAATCTGATTAATCAAGAGATGCGGGATTCCTATCCGGAAGTACCACATGTGCACGATGAATGTTACATAAGAAACGATAGACTCTATCGTGAAATTTTGATTCAAATACATAAATATCAGGATTCGACTAAAATCTGTAAAAATATTCTAAACTTCATATTTTTCAGCTAGAAAACGAAAGCACTTCAATACGTCTTTTTCATATGAGCCGATTAATTAAGAGAAGGCGGGATTCCTATCCGAAAGTACGCCATGTACATGATGAATCTCACATTAGAAACGATAGACTTTAATATTTGACATAACTATGATAGAATTTTATAAATAATCTTTAGGTAATTCCGTTTAAAATTAATCTTTGTATTTTTCACATGAAAAATGATAGCTTATCTATACATAATACTGCAAACTATCCGATTATTATACAAGTGTGTGATTCATATCTGGACACATAAATGAGAATTATGTAAGTCACACAAGAAATGATAAACTCTGTCGTGAATTTCTGATTTAATGTCATAAGTATTAATGTTAAACAGAACTACGATAGAACATTATAAATAATCTTTGTTAATGTCTTATAAAACAAAATGTCGTTTCTTCCAGATAGATAAGGATAACTCCCGATAGCACTATGAAACATTTAAAATCATAAGTGTTGGAAGTTATTATATAAAACTATTGATTCTCTGTCGTTTTATTCACATTAGGAAAATTTATTATAAGATTACATTTGTTATTATAAATATCTTTCGTTATGAAAACGCCCTTCACATAGGCCATATAGATTATCATACAATTTTCGATAATCTTTATAATTTTTATTCGTTGTCTATCTGACTTTTTAAGCAGGGTATCTATTTACGAAAATGCGAATGTATTACAGAAATAAAAGTAAATATCTCGTTAAAATAATACCACAGTATATACAGTAGCGCAACTCTCTGTCGGCGCCTTTGAAGTTAGTGTTGTCCAAAATGGAGTGCGCATGCGCAAAATAAGTAAGCGCCCACTAATACCAACTGAAACGGCCACGTACAGCAGACACAACTGTTGAGTGTCGTCTTATCGACACGCTACGCTGATTCGTTGGGTCTAAAAGTATAAGAGCCAATCACGTGCTATGCTGGCTGAGCGGTTTTGCTGAACGCGCCCAACGTCTTTCTCTGAACTTCTTTCTCAATTGCTCTTCCTTTCTTCTCCGCTCTCACTCCACTTTTACATGAAATTAATCTGAATTTAATGAAAATAATGAAGATAAATATTTATTATGTATTAAAAATAAAAAAAATAAAAAAATTCAAAAATGAGAGAAAAAATAAAATTTATATAAATGTGATTGTGCAGATTGAATAATATAAATGTATTGAGGTAAATTACTAGAAAATATAATGTTATATAACATATATTGAACAACCGAAAAGCAAAATATAATATTTTATACATTATACTTATAAGAAAACAATTATAATTATAAAATATTTAATATAAAATAGTTTTATTACATTAAATGAAATAAATGAATGATTTAATTATGCATCCAAAATAAAAATGAGATATATATTCATGCTTAATTTAAAAATGCGATAAATGAAATTTAATTTTAATACAACGATATGTTAATATTACATTTTAAAATAATTTATGTATACCTATGCAAAAAGAATATACCTGTAATAAATATAACTGCAATATATTAAAAGTACATGTTTTATTAATAAATATAATAAAGAAACTACATTTTTTATGTAAAATAAAATTGTATCTTTATTACAATACATAAGAATTACATATTATTGTATTACCAAATTGTAGTCTTTTTTTCTTTTAATTTATTCGCTGCTCCATGCTTCAGCTACTCGATCCACCTCAACACAGACCAGAGAAAACAGAACAAAAAAATACATTAAATACACTTTATTGTACAATTCTTTCATTGATCTGTATCTCAGCTACTCGATCCACCTCGATACAACCCAAAAAAAGAAAAGGGCAATAAAAGTGCAAGCTACAATAATTACCGTACAATAATGTAGAACAGAAAATACTTAAAATATAAAACAGGAATCTATAAAATGTAATATTAATAAGCTCCATTTCTTCTCCAAGTTTTTCCTTCGTATAACCTTTTGATTATTCATCCTTGAGGCATGTAAGAACTTAAAAAAAAAAAAAGAAAAAAAATAATTAATTAAATGTATCACTAACAGTATTCATGCCTTTACAAATACACATGCACCATCGCACATACATATATATATACATACATATATATATATTTAACACACACGAATACATGAATTTATGTAACATACACAATATGAAATTTAATAAGTAACGTAATGTATAAAAGTCTATTAATGCACAAATATTAATACATATATAGTAACGCATAATTTCAACGCACAATATGAACGCATAATATCAAAACACAATATCAATATTAACGCAACTGAAAAAATGCACATACATGTTGCCATTAATTAAAAGTAAAATGTAAACACAACCAATACAATCAATACATTATTAAATATAATATAAGTTAAACAATATAATTTGAAAATAAACAAAATGCAATAAAGAAACACGCAAAGTTCTATATAATGTTATTTGGCAAGCAAACAAAACATGCAATAAATGAACACACAATACTGGGTAAGTAATATATCACAATCCATTATAAGAATAAAATCAATGAAACAGTAGCCTCAATAATTAAAATATGCCCGTAAAACATAACTCAACATGACAATTAAACATATAAGAAGAAAATTTATAATGGGAAACTTTTAAAAGTTTCCTATTTTTTGTGGTAACCCGTTTGCATGATTTATTTATGCAGCGATAATGTGTAATATATACGCATACGAAGATATAATTTTATCAAAATGAAGTAGGGAAATTTGGACATGGCGGTTCAAAAAGTTATATTTGTGTTAATTGGAATAAATAATTGCCAATATTTTTCTGGAAACAATTCTTCTCAAAATTTTTTACAAATACTTCTTCTAATTATGAATATAATAACAAAAGTCATTACTTGGTATGTTTAACTTCCCAAACACATTCCTTTCTTCGTTTTCATAGGCTCGAAAAGAACAATATAATGTTGTATTATCTAAGATAGCCATATTATCATTCATATATTTTTGTACATATATCACAAGAATGTATTGCTGTACATCTTTTAATTAAAAATCCGCAAACATATTTAAATGCGTTTTCTTCTGGCAGATCCATTGAACGATATTCATGAGTCGGAATATTTAAAATGTTATGCGCCGATGATGAAGCAGTAAATTCCGAAACAGTGGACTCTTTGTTATTATCTAACGTTCCAATAAGATTTAACATATCATCATTATCAGAAGCACAATTTTGCGTATCCGAATGTTTTAATAATGTTGTACTAAAAAGTTTTGTAAAGGCGCGCTTAAATTGTATAAGTGTCGGATTAAGACAATTACCGCCTTGTTTCCGAACGGAACCAAAAAAAATTTCGACACAATCTTGATTCAATCTACGTGTTCGGAGATATGGAAAATTATGATTTTTTAATGTTTCCCAAAGCTGAATGATGCTATTAATTGTTATCTGCCAGCATTCAAAGCATATAACTTTTACATATTTACCATTATTATTATTATTAACTACTTTAATACTTTTTATAAGATCTGACATTTCTTGCAAAAACTGCATTTGTTTTTCACTTCCGGTAAAAACTTTTCCATGTTCTTTAGGATTATTACGGCGGACGAATTTAACATATTGAACAACTTATCAAAATGATCAATTAATCTATAGTTCCAACGACTTCAGTCGGAAGAAGACACGACAGACATCTGTGTACACATTCCTGCACATACATGGTTACTAAGTACTTGTACGGCATATTTAACTTTCATTCTCATAAAGTTATTTGGGTCCATATGAATTTTGATAATTTAGGAGCTGCTCTTATCCATTGTTTGACGTCTTGCATATAAAACTGTCTAATATGATTTCACGAAGCTACTTTATTATTAAATTCAAAATTATGTTTTAACAAATTATTTCGGGTTGCTTTTATAAATGTGGAGTGTCAAAAATGTAAACTGAATTTTCTCCGTTAAACTGAAAAAGTTGAATTTGTGTAGATATTCCTAAATCACGGGACAGTTGTATAAAATTAGAACCCATGTCCGTAACCAATGCATGCACCATAGCACCTGTATTTCTTAATTAATTATTGTATTGTTACGTCCTGCGTACTCCACGATTTCCCTTTTTCGCGGAAATTCCTATGCGCCTAAAATAGCCGTTAAGATTAGGATAGGTAAAGTAGCACGGACGGTTATCGATGGACGAGTGAGCCTTGATCCTCGCAGTTCCTTTTTTTTTATGTATATGTATATATATCTAAATTGCCTGTTCGCTTGGGCGACTGGACGCGGCCTTCCAGATGACGAATTACTGACGGACGGGCATGCGTGACTGGATTTTCATCAGCCTTGACAGGGCTAACCATAAAACCGGCGACACGACGCGCCAAATGGGCCTTAATGGGTTGATGAAGATCTTTATTGCATCGAGCGAGCATTCAAAAATTGGACGTACGATGTTTCCGGCAAGCGGAAACAAAGCCTAGACGTGTCTGTAAATACACGTGGCGGAAGTTTCTGTTGCATTTAAGATTGAGAGGTATGCTCGTCCGTCAACATATAAAAAGGGTCGCTAGATAAAAAAAAGGGAACCCTAATAAAGGGGAAATCGGCGATAACCGAAAAACAAATGAGTCACTGGAGGAAGCGATGGGTTGCACCCCCAATAAGACAGTGGGGGCCTTACGAGAGGACTCACCAACGAACAGTCGGAAAAATCGACAATCGTCTCTAGCCTTCTAGGATAGGTGAAAAACTTAAGAATCCGCCTCTTTGGTGAAGACATCTCGCCAACGAGAAATCCTTTAAACAAAAATTAGAAAATCCCACCAACCA